>JARQOC010003998.1:0-12702 GCA_033576535.1 Allobates femoralis
TACGAACAAAGTGGCAATCTACTAGGCCTAATTTGAGCATAGGTGACCTTATTTTTGTTTAAGACTGCCAAATCCACAGGAATCAGTGACCACCTAGTCTAGTTACTGCAACATTCCTGAGCAAGGACAGTAATTTTCATAAAGTTGAAGTAAGGATGACCAAAGGTAACGAACCTAAGATATTCCTCAGACCAATATCTGAACTAATCCTACTTTTACCCTCAGAGGAAAGGAATAGTGACATCTGTTGATGGCAGATGGGGAGAGTTCTGCTTAGGGATGGGCGAATCTACTCGCTAGGACTCGTTACTCGGCGAGTAGTAAGGGACTCGCAGGACTCGGTACTCTGCGAGTTTCCCAGTGATTACTCGCACGAGTCCAATGCAAATCAATATCAATCCTAGTTTTGTCAGAAACGCTGACAAAACTAGGATTGCCATTGTTTGCATTAGACTCGTGCGAGTAATCACTGGCTACTGTGCCAGTGATAGCAGGGAAACTCGCAAAGTAACTGCTGTTTCTTTGCGAGCCGAGTCCAGCTGTCTTCTCTGTGCAGCTCCAGGGTCCTAGAGCCCGCCTGCTCACAGACATGATGTAGCAGTGCTGAGATTGTTCTCAGTCTGCTCATTCCCTGTGTACAGACATGAATGTCTGTGCACAGAGATGATGTAGCAGTGCTGAGATTGTTCTCAGTCTGCTCATTCCCTGTGTACAGACATGAATGTCTGTGCACAGAGATGATGTAGCAGTGCTGAGATTGTTCTCAGTCTGCTCATTCCCTGTGTACATGTGGCGCCCCGCAACGAGTGCGTCACAAGGGAGTATTGCAGCCGCAATATTCTCTGACAAAGCAGTGAAATAGTTAACTCTGAGATCCAACCCAACATGCAACACCTAGAACAGGGGACCAATCCTAGGTCCTGGTGGGTGGAGTGTTTAGGGTAGTGGAGTAGAACACACAATAATCTAAAGAGAGAGAGAACGGTTAGAACACCGTCAGAGAAGGAATCTAGAACCTAGAAGACAGAGCTTGGAGAGGAGCGGGGGCTCCGCACTCCGTGCGGGCCCCTGGGCCGTCACCGGTCGGGTGTCAGCACCTGAGGCCTTAACTACCGGGATTGGGCATATCTACACGGGTTCCCAAAAGACTCCCGTGCCCACAACTCACAGCCGGTTCACTGGTACCGAAGCTGGCAGCAGTTCACCTCTGCCACGCGAACCAGAAGAGTGGAGGATCAGCTTTATAGGAGCACCCCACCACCAGCCAGTTTCCAGTCGTCTAACCAGCGGTGTACCCACTGAGGGATCCAAGGCTCCCCAAAGCATCCAGAACGTACATCATGGATAGGGCATTGAAGCAGCCTCCCCGTACCCGACCTGGTATTCCTGGGCGACGCTGGCAAGAAGGAACTAAGTAGGTAGAATGGAGGAACACTGCGGATCTCTGAGGAACACTATCACTGCTGAGTCCACCCGGTCTACTACTCAACCACTGTAAGCCATGTACTGCCTGCTGGTTACAGTAAAGATCCGTTGCAGAGACTATCTGTGTCCGTGCTTCCTTATGAACTATCCGTCCGCACACTAAGGTAACCGCAGCTGCCGCACAACATCTTGAGCAGCTCCAGCCTCCGGGGATCACCGCTCAGCCTGTGGGGAGCGTAACATCTTGCTGCTGTCCATCCCCCGGGGGTTCCGCAGCGTCGGTAGCCCTTACCGAATCTACTCATAGGTGGCGTCACGAATAAAACAAATTAAACCCCTTTTTAATCTGTTCCCGCAAGACGTCTTCAATTTTGATCTGCACTACACCGGGCCCCACTACCGGCAGGCGCGGTCCACCTGTGACAAGGAACAAGAAGAATCGCCTGTATCAACCGGAGTCAGCCGGCCACGGTGAGTCAGAAAATGGCGTCACGAACAGGATACGAGCAGGCCCGTTACCCAACGGGTATATTGTGCTTAAACTGGACTTTATTGTCTACAATTGGACTTTGTTCGTCCCTAAAAGAACTTTCCTGCCTTTTCATCATTGGGTCAAGATGGCGCCCAAGATGGCGTTCCCGCCACAAGAAGCCGCCACGTGCAAGCCCAGGAGTGAGTCAACCCCCCCCTCATCGTGGGAGGGCTAAAGACAAAAGGCGCCAAACTCTTTGTTCGCGTGATTGCTCGAATCAACCATGGGGGCGGACCCCAAAGACTTTTCCCACGATTGGACTACAAAAGCCCAGAGGAAATGGGAGTGTCACAGACAGTCAGACAGACTTCTTCACCAGCTCTACCAGAACGTCTTACCGGTTGAACGGGTGTGGTTTCCCTCCAAAGAAGAAATGGCCAGCACGAGACTCCAAGACCTAATGCAGGAGGTCGAGGCAGAGGCCAGAGCAGCCATAGGCCAACCGGGTCCGGATCCTGCCCTTACCATAGACGGCAGCCCCGACTTCTGGCTAGAGGCTCTACAAGACCTCCGGGTGCGGTTACTAGAGACTGTGGAATGGACGATTCGCAGCTGGAGCGCGACCCTAGGCAGACGACTACACCATGCGATGCAGCAGAGCCGACCGGGTACAGCTTCTCCAAGCCCAGATGACGTCACCAGCTTCTCCACTGCCTCACCGTCGCCTACCACCTGTCCTGCTCCGTCACCAGAGCCAATAGACTGTGTCATTCCGGTGGAGGCCGCAACTCGACCCGTTCCAGCGACCAATATCGCAACCGACCCCGTTCTTGAGCCGGAGCTCATACTACGCTCCACCGAAGAACTTGATCTCTACCAGGTTCCCACTGAGGAACCCGCGACATGTTTCACCACTACAGAGACTGTCGCCTGTTTTATCCCCGTACCGGAGGCTTCCCTTGCCATTGCCGAGGCCTACCTGGTAACCGGGATTGAAACACTTTTACCTGCGGAAACAGATGAAGAGGCAGGCAGCCTGGAAGCCCTGCAGGATGTCCCTACGGAAGGATCCGCAGCATCACCGCCCTGTTGTACAACGGAACTACCTTCAACATCTCTCACCAACGAGCAGCCTGATGTGGTCATCGAGGAAGAGGTCGGAGAGGATGACGACGAGACCCACAGCACCGCTGAGGATTTCGACACCGGGTTCGCTTGGGGAGACAACAAGGAACTTCCTACCGGGCATACAGCTCGGGTACACTGGTCGGGTGCACTGCCGACACCTTCCCCTGTGCCGTTCCACCGGGTGCCGATACAGACAGCCCGCCAAGTTCAAGCTTCCCGCCAAACCACCAGATCCGTTACTCATCTTTACACCCCGAGCCGTAACGACGGAGATGTACGCCAGAGACGACGAGAGGAGTGGCAAGCCCGAGAACGCGCCAACATGCAGGCCCGTGCCGAGGCTCGCCGCCAGCCGCCGCTGCCTGATGAACTCCGCCGTGAAGGTAGAATTTCCACCTTTAACTTACATACCGGGTGGGGGTTCGCTTGGGAGGTGGGTTTGAATGAGGAGGTGTTTGTGGGGCGCCGGGACATTGAGTCAAACTTGCCAAGAGGACATCCCGATCGCGACCTATACCGGGGCGATATTATCACGTACGAGCGCTACGCTTGTGCAGATGGGTGGTTCGCTATCCGGGTGCGCCATCACCCTCAGAGCCAGTGACTTTAAAACTTGAACTTCCTCAATGACTCTGTTCCCGTTAATCACTGACTGTGTGATCTTGCGGCTACAGCCTGCACTCTAGTTAAAGGACAGCCGACCGCACGCCGGGTCCGCACAAAGTGATTACCTGTTTCTTTGCTTATGTCACCAAAGCATACCTTTACCTGTTTTTCATTTTAATAAAAGTGTGTCATATATGTATAAAAATACAAAAACCTCTGTAATGTGAGTAGTTTGACGCTTGGGGACAAGCTGATTTAACCAAGGGGGAGTGTGGCGCCCCGCAACGAGTGCGTCACAAGGGAGTATTGCAGCCGCAATATTCTCTGACAAAGCAGTGAAATAGTTAACTCTGAGATCCAACCCAACATGCAACACCTAGAACAGGGGACCAATCCTAGGTCCTGGTGGGTGGAGTGTTAGGGTAGTGGAGTAGAACACACAATAATCTAAAGAGAGAGAGAACGGTTAGAACACCGTCAGAGAAGGAATCTAGAACCTAGAAGACAGAGCTTGGAGAGGAGCGGAGGCTCCGCACTCCGTGCGGGCCCCTGGGCCGTCACCGGTCGGGTGTCAGCACCTGAGGCCTTAACTACCGGGATTGGGCATATCTACACGGGTTCCCAAAAGACTCCCGTGCCCACAACTCACAGCCGGTTCACTGGTACCGAAGCTGGCAGCAGTTCACCTCTGCCACGCGAACCAGAAGAGTGGAGGATCAGCTTTATAGGAGCACCCCACCACCAGCCAGTTTCCAGTCGTCTAACCAGCGGTGTGCCCACTGAGGGATCCAAGGCTCCCCAAAGCATCCAGAACGTACATCATGGATAGGGCATTGAAGCAGCCTCCCCGTACCCGACCTGGTATTCCTGGGCGACGCTGGCAAGAAGGAACTAAGTAGGTAGAATGGAGGAACACTGCGGATCTCTGAGGAACACTATCACTGCTGAGTCCACCCGGTCTACTACTCAACCACTGTAAGCCATGTACTGCCTGCTGGTTACAGTAAAGACCCGTTGCAGAGACTATCTGTGTCCGTGCTTCCTTATGAACTATCCGTCCGCACACTAAGGTAACCGCAGCTGCCGCACAACATCTTGAGCAGCTCCAGCCTCCGGGGATCACCGCTCAGCCTGTGGGGAGCGTAACATCTTGCTGCTGTCCATCCCCCGGGGGTTCCGCAGCGTCGGTAGCCCTTACCGAATCTACTCATAGGTGGCGTCACGAATAAAACAAATTAAACCCCTTTTTAATCTGTTCCCGCAAGACGTCTTCAATTTTGATCTGCACTACACCGGGCCCCACTACCGGCAGGCGCGGTCCACCCGTGACAAGGAAGGAGAAGAATCGCCTGTATCAACCGGAGTCAGCCGGCCACGGTGAGTCATACAGACATGAATGTCTGTGCACAGAGATGATGTAGCAGAGCTGAGATTGTTCTCAGTCTGCTCATTCCCTGTGTACAGACATGAATGTCTGTGCACAGAGATGATGTAGCAGAGCTGAGATTGTTCTCAGTCTGCTTATTCCCTGTGCATAGACATCTATATTTATGCACAGGGGATGTAGCAGAGAGGACATCGCGTTTTGGACTGCGTCGGACGGAAGAGGATTTTTTTAATTAAAGATGGAGTCCCTAATGGCTTTTTTTTTTATTTCTAATAAAAAATTTTCCTTGTGTTGTGTTTTTTTTAAAACAATTTAATAGAAATTCATGGCGGTCATGTCTAATATTGGCGTGACCGCCATAAATTTCGGGCTTAGGGCCAGCTGATAATACAAAGCTGGCCCTAACCTCTTTATTACCCAGCGTGCCATCGCTACCAGGGCCGCTGGAAGAGTGGGGTTCAGCGCCAGAGGATGGCGCTTCAATGAACGCGCCATCTTCTGGGGCGGCTGCGGGCTGCAATTTGCAGCGGGGGGTGCCCAGAAAGCTTGGGCATCCCTGCGCTGCGGATTCCAGCCCCCAGCTGCTTAGCTGTACCTGGCTAGACATAGAAATTGCGCGGAGCCCCACGCATTTTTTTTTTTATTATTTCATGAATTTCAGAGTCTCAGAGTCAGAATCTCAGAATTTCATGAAATAATTAAAAAAAAATGCGTGGGGCTCCGCGCAATTTCTATGTCTAGCCAGGTACAGCTAAGCAGCTGGGGGCTGGAATCCACAGCGCAGGGATGCCCAAGCTTTCTGGGCACCCCCCGCTGCAAATTGCAGCCCGCAGCCGCCCCAGAAGATGGCGCGTTCATTGAAGCGCCATCCTCTGGCGCTGAACCCCGCTCTTCCAGCGGCCCTGGTAGCGATGGCACGCTGGGTAATAAAGAGGTTAGGGCCAGCTTTGTATTATCAGCTGGCCCTAAGCCCGAAATTTATGGCGGTCACGCCAATATTAGACATGACCGCCATGAATTTCTATTAAATTGTTTTAAAAAAAACACAACACAAGGAAAATTTTTTATTAGAAATAAAAAAAAAAGCCATTAGGGACTCCATCTTTAATTAAAAAAATCCTCTTCCGTCCGACGCAGTCCAAAACGCGATGTCCTCTCTGCTACATCCCCTGTGCATAAATATAGATGTCTATGCACAGGGAATGAGCAGACTGAGAACAATCTCAGCTCTGCTACATCATCTCTGTGCACAGACATTCATGTCTGTACACAGGGAATGAGCAGACTGAGAACAATCTCAGCTCTGCTACATCATCTCTGTGCACAGACATTCATGTCTGTACACAGGGAATGAGCAGACTGAGAACAATCTCAGCACTGCTACATCAGGCAGCAGCAGGCTCTAGGACCCCGGAGCTGTGGCAGCCAGCACACTGAGGAGACAGGACTCTTATCTGTGCGAGTTTCCCAGCGATTACAGTTGCAAAGTAAACGAGTCCAATGCAAATAAATGACAAAACTAGGATTGCTTCAGGCTGAAGCTTCCGAGACACATCTGCGATTTGTAAGTCTCACACTACTCGCTATTACTCGCTTCCCCATTCATTAACATTGGACTCGCTAGACTCGCAACGAGTAGCGAGTCCTGTGCTCGGACTCGCTAGAGTCAAGCAATTCCGAGTAATTTAGGATTCGCCCATCACTAGTTCTGCTTCCCAGCATTTCATTTGTATTTCTCATTTTTGCTCCAGTATTGCCTATGTTCTTACTAGGTTGTTGTAGAGTTCTGCCTTTATCAGATAAAATCCTTTATTTAGTGGTTTATAGTACTTTGGCTCACTCTAGTGGCCAAATCCTTTGTTGACATTTGTTTTAAATTTCATGTCTCTATACCTCCGTCACTTTGCAATGTATTATGGTAGTTCCATCTCCATGTTTCATTCAGGAAAAGATCTTCGAACTCAAGCCCCTTGATAGTATTGCTGGTAAGAATTTATGTTTTTTTGTAGCCAATTTCTGCTCTAAATGTTACCCCATCTTAGTCACTTGTATCCTAAGTTATACTCTAGCCTGCTACATGCTTCAAGCATATTGTATAGCTGTCTGTGATATGCAATTTCAATGTATCATTCATGCACTGATTTTATGTATCCCTATTGTCTCCAGTTTCACCAAATGATATTATTATGTTTAATAAAGCACAGACTTCATCAACAGTCTCCTTATTGGACTCAGAATAGCAGTTTAGCTGCTTCTTTAGCTTTACATGTCCGTCTTGAGTAGGGAGAACAAAAAAAGTGCAGTGAATATGATATGTCTAATAAGCGGGCCAATGAGACTCCTACTGCCTTTGCACCCTATTCCTGCATGCTCCAGCCTCTGGCCCTAATTGGGAGTGCTCCTAGAGAGGGTCCTGCCTTGAGATAAACAGCCCCACCCTTAGCATCTGCGGCCTAGGTACCCCTGATTACCGCCAGCTACTGTACCTCTCACAGGAGTCAGGCCAGTCATTCCCTGTTGCAATGATTCACACAACTGAATTTCCGCATGAATGTCACACCTCTGCTTACTTGCATTTTTCATTGCATTTTTGCAGTATCCATTTTTGTCTCAATAAAGTTGGTTGAAAGACAGGAAGCAGAGGAAAGATGAAGTTGATCAAAGCAATGTTCCACCCGCTTACATGTTATACATTTTCACCTTTTAGTATCTTTCAATTAAAATACATTCTGGGGTCATTACTCTTTTTGATCATAAATGAAGGTAAAGCAGACAGCTCCAAGCTGACATTGTCAGATTTGGAAGGTCCATGGTTATTTGGCCCTTCCCAACCTAAAAATTCCACCCCACATCAGCACCAGAAGTGGTGCATCACATAAGATATGCTAATTCTGGAGCTTCAAATCAGGGTTTCCAGATTGACCTGGTGCAGTGTAAATTGAGCTAATGATTTATGGAGTTGATGCCAGCTGTTTAGTGTCAGCTGGCATTAAGCCCATGGGCTAGTAATGAAGAAGCATCTATCAGACACCCCATTACTAACACTATAAGTAAAAAATCAAACACAAATGTTTAATTTAAAAGAAAAAACACCCCCCAACTCCTGCCCTGGTTTACTAATTTATTTGAAAAAAAAAAAGTCATGAAGAACCAAAGTATTCCACTGAATCCAAAGTAGTCCCCAAATTGGACCCTGGAAGACATAAAAAGTGAGAGGTAAAAACAAGGGACATTCCCTCAGTCACCAATTTATTATTAATAAAAGAGAACTCTGCAGCTCCAAAGTAGTCCATGCTGCTCCCTAAGACGTACCCTAAATCTGTAACAAACGCTGATGATGTCAGTAACTCACTACGTCACTGCTCATAAGTTATTTCGGGTCTTGTGCTGCGCTCTATGTGACAGAGCGGTATTGAGCAATGATGTCATTACCGTCACAGGCAAGAAATGAAGTTCCATAGGTTGTACCATAGACTTGGTGGACATCAAGGGAGTGGCATGGACAACACAGGAGCTGTGATTTTTTTTTCATAATAATAAATTGGTGAAAAATGGACTGCCTCATTTATTATTTCACTTATCTTTTTATGTTTTTCAGGTTCCAATTCAACTCTCAATTCAGTGGACAACTTTGTGACAAGCAAAACAAATTAAGCATACCCTGCTAGCACATCCCAAATATCCACATAGTAACAAATCGATAAGAGAAGAATATAAGGTCCGAAGGGCTATGAGTAGACCACTATGGGCAGGATAAATAAACCCCTAGAGAAAATAATCCTAAGAGAAGGAGAAAAGTCCCTGGTGGGTGATTTGTTACTTACGTGGATATGTGGGTTCTGTTAGCTTGGTATGCTTTATTTGTTTTGCTTGTCCCATGGTTATTGGTTAACCCTCTTACTTTTGCACTATGGTGTTATTACACTTGCTTGCATATTGACATCACTTCATGTCTTGTACATGAACAATTGACCTTCTGCTGTTTCAGAGCTTGGCATCGCCTCTTGATGGCAATTTTGGCATCATGTTATTAATATTGTTTTATTTTTGCACGGCTGTCGATTTGTCACTAAATAAAATTGTTCATTGTAATTGTGGTGCGCTTTTCATATGCCAGATCTTTTCTCTGTTTGATATTAAAATGGATTTGGTAAGAGCTAGAGGGCTGCAAATGGAAGCTAAATGAACGACAATTCTACTAGTTTCTGCGCCGCTGTCACTCTGCTTCCGAGTCCACTCATTATACCTTATGCATTTTCCTCTCATTCCCCCAACCACCCTCTGTGACGACATCTGTGATTGGTTGCAATCAGACTACACAGTCACCCTCTGTGTCAGCATCTGTGATTGGTTGTCCTACACACACTAGTGTAAAAATAAATATTTGGAAAAATGGCATAGAATCTTCTATACTTTTATCCCCAGCGCAGATAAAGCAGACAGATGTGGCCTACGGCCCGCAGTTGTCTGCTTTATCTTGGCTGGGTAGAAAAATATGCAGGACCTCATGAATTTAATTAAATAATTTTTAAAAATGGCATGGATCCCATATAATTTTGATACCCAGCCAAGATAAAGCACACAGCTCAGGGCTGGTATTCTCAGCCTGGGGAGGCTCATTGTTATTAAAGCCTCCCCAGTCTAAAAATAGCAAAAAATAGATGCAAAAAAATCCTGGTGCTTTACCCAGCTCATTCTGATTGCTTGGTGCGATAACAGTCTGGGTAATATAGGGGATTAATGGCAACTGTGATTTGTAAAAAACAAAACTCAGCTGTCATCAAGCCCTAGGTTACTAATGGGTGTGTGTCTATGAGATGCCCCATGGTTATCCTGTAAGCCAAAAGAAATAAACATGCAAAACAAAAAGAGAAAGGGGCGCTGTGTAGGATCAATGGACACTAGTTGAAAGTGCTGCTGTTATGTGCAGAATGCACTAACCTGAAGGGGTTGTGCCTTCCCTGCACAACCCTGGTGATAGACCTGGATGGAAGGGGTCACTGGCTGAAGGCTCTTTGCGGTGCCCTCGCTCCACTGGTGCGTCCTCTTCCTGGATAGTCACATGATCGGATTATGATCGGATTATGGTCATGTGACCGGCTACATCATCACAGGTCCTGTAATCACTGAGCTTCACAAAGCTTAACCGCAGGTCCTACAGTTTGAGTTGGTATAATCTGTGCTTACTGTCTGTGGTGGTTTTATTCCCAATCAGACTGTCAAGCTCCAGCTTCTTCTCCCTCAATGTCGAGGGAGAAGTGGCAATGAAAGATAAAAGTATAGAAGTCTCATAGGGAGTGCTAAGGATGACAATATGATGGCATTTAAGCAAAATTAACAAACCTTTATGAACAACCACCTGATGAAGACAGTCTTTTGCACTGTCAAAACATGTTGTGGAGTTTGCAGGAGGATTATTAATAAAGGTTTGTTAATTTTGCTTAAATACCATCATAATGTCATTCTTAGCGCTCCCTATGAGACTTCTATACTTTTATCTTTCATTAAAAGAAATAAACACAAACACATAGAAATACTTTTCTTCAAATAAAAAAAACACATACACTCTTTCATTCCTTTATTTATCCCAGAAAAACTCATGCAGATCTGAAGTAATCCATCACATGACCATCCAGAAGCTGCAGTGATGGAAAACGCGACCACTCGCGACCAGTCGCTGAAGCTTCTAGGAAATACTGTTAGCCACGGAGGAGCCCTCAGCTATAAGAAGCAGTAACTTTACTGAGTTCACCAATGATCAAAAACAAGGGCTTCCTCACTTCCATCAGCAAACTCAGTTTAACGTGCTGCTGGATTGACGAATTACGAGACATAGCGGCACAGCTATCTGGCATTCTGGCAGTAGGTTCAACTGAGTTCACACCGTGGGATCTCCAGCTTTGAACTCAGTTGAACTATTGCCAGACAGCTGTGCTGCCATGTCCCACAATTCGGCAATCTATCAGCTGGTTCAATGGAGTTCACTAAAAGTGAACTCTGGTGACCTGATTTCTGGATTGCAGGACATGGCAACACAGAAGTCTGAAACTCCAGCAGTCAGGTGACTGGAGTTCACACTCCATGGTTCCCACCGCTATCCTCAGTGAACATAGTTGAACCTGCTGTCAGATTGCTGTACTGCCAAATTGTGGACTAAGTGGCACAGCAGTCATGTGACCTGACTGCCTGATTGCTGAGTTGCTGTGCCACTGTGTATTACAATCTGACAGTCCAGCAATCCAGCAGTGAGTTAAAAAGAGTTCACACCATGGGAAGCTACAGTTGTGAGCTCAGATGAACTGTTGCCAGAGTACCAAACTACTGTGTTGCCGCATCCTGCAATCCATCAACACGGCAGATGAGTTCACTAATGGCAGTGGGGAAGCTTCTCACAGCTGAGGGCTCCCCGGCAGCAGTCAGTGTGCCCCAGAAGCTGCAGTTAGTGGTTGCATTTTACATCACTGCAGATTCTAGATGTAGCAGAGCCAGATTCTTTGTGGGAAATCATGTGGTGGATTACTTTGGACCTGCAGTGTGAAACTGTGTGTTTTATGTTTCAAATAAAGGATTGTCTCTATGTTTTGTGTTTATTTTTTTTTCTTACTTACAAGTTAGTAATGTCTCATAGACCCCTACCCATTACTAACTTAGGGTTTGATGGCAGCTGTGATTTTTGACAAATCACAACTGTTATTAACCTTTTGTATCACCCCGCACCAGGTCATTCGGGATGAGGCAGGCAAATCACCAGGATTTGGCACATCTCATGGATGCACCAATTCTGGGGTGGCTGTGGGCTACTATTTTTAGCCCAAGGCTTAGAATACCAGTCCTGATGTGTGCTTTATCTTGGATGGGGACCCCATGTCATTTTTTAAATTTATTTAAATAACTGAAAAAATGGTATGGAGTCCCCGATATTTTACTACCCAGCCAAGATGAAGCACACGGCTGGGGGTGCAGCCTCAAGCTGCTGGGTTTATCTGCGCTGAATATCAAAGTATGTGGGACCCTATAGCGTTTTTTTCCAATTACGTATTTATTTTACACTAGTGTGAGTATGGCAACTAATCACAGATGTTGGCACAGAGGGTGAGGTGCACAGTCTGACTGCAACCAATCAAAGACACCATCACAGAGGGTGGGCAGGAGAATCAGAGAAATATGCACAAGGTCAAATGAGCAGACCAGGAAGCAGTGTGACCACAGCATGGAAGCTAGTAAGTATAATTGTCCTGCATTAACCCCTTTTTGCACAGATAAAGCATGCTGATTAGCTGCGCCGCAGCATTTCAACATGCTTTATCTGGGCGGCTGAATCCAAGCAGTGATATGGACTTCCCCGAGAAGTTTGTGTTCAGGGTCCCTGCACAGACACTAAGTTGTCCAGTACGGACCCTGAACTTTACAGTTTGTATTTGCCCATCACTACTCATCACTACTGGATACAAACCTGAATTGCACTACCACTCATTTACTCATTGAAGTGCAGCTAACAAGTTTCCTTTAAGCCAATCAAAATGAATTGGATGTAGACTAAAGATTAGCCAGAATATTTTTGTTTTCATTCCCAGTTTTTCAAGTAGCTTCTTACTAAACTAAAAATAAGATCAATTAATACAAATTGAGATGTGAGTGAAGACTGTGCCATAGAGCAATGAGTACATTGATTCCAGGTGACCAA
>JARQOC010003999.1:0-12701 GCA_033576535.1 Allobates femoralis
TTAATGTTTGTGTAAACTGGTTTTGGGCATGAAACCAGGTTTTGGCAAATGTGATATATACACATGAACAGTTTTTGGGCCCTTAAAAGCATTGTTTGGTCAATCTCCCCTGTCCACTAGGCCTATACAGGTCACTGACCTACCTGACTAGTTCTTCCTTTAATACTCCACAAAACATATAGTTGCCCTACCTGTGTGTGGCAGGGCATAACATTGATAGGAGCGCTTGCATGAGCTTTGAGTTTATCCGGTCTGCTAGGCCTAAGCAAGTCGCTGACCTACCGGACTATTTTTTTCGGTAATATCCCTCGAAACTGATCTTTGTCTCCTCTGTGTATGGCGGGACATAGCATTGATGGGAGCGCTTGCATGAGCTTTGAGTTTATCAGACCCAGTAGGCCTAAACAGGTCACTTGCCTACCTCTCTATTATTTCTTGTAATACTTCACAACACTAAGGGTATGTGCACACTGGCCGGTTAGGGTCGGTTTAGCTGTGTAAACCGCCGGTCGGTTTACATTAGTTTTATGTAAATTTATGTTAATCCAAACCGGCGTTTGGATTAACATTAAAACCTATGTAAACCGACACCCGCTGTGCACACACCGTCGGTTTACACATGCTCATCTGTTGCTAACCCGCTGGGTTCCGCCGCCGACCAACCCGCCTACCAGTGTGCACATACCCTTAAGGTTTTCCCACCTCTGTGTGGCAGAGCATCACATTTATGGGAGCACTTGCATCAGCTTTAAGTTTATCTGGTCCACTAGACCTAAGCAAGTCACTGACCTACCTGACTTGATTTTTCAGTAATATTTCACGAAACTGACAGTGGTCCCACCTGTGTTTGGTGGGGCATAACATTGATGGGAGCGCTTGCATGTGCATTGAGTTTATCTGGCCCAGTAGGCCTAAACAGGTCACTGACCTACCTGACTAGTTTTAATGGTAATACTCCATGAACTGAAAGTTGGCCCACTTGTATGAGGTGGGCATAAAATTGATAGGAGCGCTTGCATGAGCTTTGAGCTTATCTGGCCCAGTAGGCTTAAACGGGTCACTGACCTACCTTATTAGTTTTTCCTGTAATACTCCACAAAACGTATAGTTGCTGAGCAATGTTTAACCTTGAAATGCTAGGCCAGTTCCTGTTCCCAGACCCTGTGCCATTCAGCAATTTTTGGTCTGGGACAATTGCTGCCATTTTGCTGTAGTCTGACCCTTTTGAAAGAGAGGACTCTTGTTGGGGTCCCCTTGCTGTGTGCTACATGAAGGGTGTGACATGCCTATACCTGTGTCTCATCCTCCTTCTACTCCTCCACCTCTTTTTACTTAATGTAGAAAACTACTGTCACTTTTCCCCTGTAACTCATCCATTTGTCAATTCAAAGTCAGTTTCACTCACCTCTGAAATTTTAGGTAAATGTTAATCACCTTTTATTTTGAAGTGCTTTGAAAGAGTGTGCAGGCTGGCACAGACCGTGTTTCATGCACCAATGCTACACCATGAGACTATTTGTACTCTGGGTAGATTGTTGTCACTTTTCCTGGTGTTTGTTGTTTATTCTGAGTAGTTTGGCAGCTTTTGGACACTTTTGAAGGTGTTTTCTATGTGTTTGCTGTAGCCTGCCATTGATTCCAATGGGGTTTGACAGTGTACGACCAACATTCGAGGAACAATTTGTCGAACACAGACCAAATTGGCAAATCGAATTGCATTCGAACACTTAGGTTGTTGCTCATCACTAGTTGAAGCAGATCCAGTTCTGCATGAATATTTGCAAGAAATTTTAGGTGAATGTTACCACCTTCTATTGTGTAGTGCTTTGGAAGAGTGTGCAGGCTGGCACAGACCGTGTCTCGTGCAAAGATGAGCGATGTTCGATTCAAATTGTTCGCCAATCTCAAATTCGAGCTGTTTTTGGCAGTGTTCGAGTCATTCGCCGAATTAGAACAATTTGCTTGAAATTCGGCAATTCTAGTATATGTTCGATAACGCTTCGATCACCAAAAGCTTAATCTTCCTAACCCTAAACCTAGCCCTAATACTGCATATCAATGTTAGTATCCAGTTTGTGTGTATATTGTGCAGGGGGGGCTTGTATCAGAGCTGCAGCAATAAGGTTGCGCTCTTTTTTTTTTTTCTCCTAAAGCATGTACAGTGGGGCGGTTCAGGCTGCTAGCCAATCACAGTGCCACACTGCAAAGTGCATTTTTTCACACAACTAATGTCATCATTGGCTGTGTCTGTCAAAAGTCCTAGCCCTATAAAACCCGGCCATCTTAAAGATCGCCACCATTTTGCTGATAGCTGCTGCAGGTGTTAGACGGCACCCGCTTTTGCTGCTGTGTGCAACCGCTAAACTGTGCAAACTAAATTGTGTTCTCGCAGTCAGCTAGTGAATGAATACAAAGTTAGATAGATAGGTTTAGGGAGTAGGGGCTAGTAATATAAGCCCTTTTTAGGGCTGCTCCATAGGAGTAGCGATTAGGGATAGGGACTATGGACTAGTAGTCTATCAGCCCTTTTCAGGGCTACTTCATAGAAGTAGGAACTAGTTTTAATTGCAGCCCTTATCAGGGCTAGGTTGGAGCAGTCTCTATTAGTTTTTGCCAGGCAGGTGTGTGTCAGGTGTGTGCCAGTGCTGTGCAAGTCTTTCTCACAGCCTCTGGCCAATATAGCTCTTTGAATCCATTAGGGCAGGTAGTGTAGCACTGCTGTGAAGAAAGCTACACCACCTGTCTTAATTAGGCATTTTTTTTGCTGCAGCTAGTCCAGGCACTTTGTTCGGGCTAGTAGCAGACTAGCAGTGTCCCACAGTGGTGTAGCCCACTTGTGAGAGAAGCTACACCTTCAGTGTAGTTGATTCTACTAATTTTTTACTGCAACAAGCAAACCTGTCATTTTTTGCTTAAAAGCAGTGTTCACTAAACCTTCACTGTAGACCACATTTAATACATCCAAATACATCTTGAGTGTAGTTCATTCGACTACTTTTTACTGCAACAAGCTAACCTGTCGGTTTTTGCTTAAAATCAGTGTTCACTAAACCTTTACTGTAGGCCATGTTTAATACAACCAAATACACCTTGAGTGTAGTTCATTCTTCTGCTTTTTTACTGCAACAAGCTAACCTGTCAGTTTTTTGCTTAAAAGCAGTGTTCACTAAACCTTTACTGTAGGCCACGTTTAATACAACCAAATACACCTTTAGTGTAGTTCATTCTAATAATTTTTTCCTGGAACAAGCAAACTTATTTTTTTGTGCCTAGTACCACTGTCTGGCCAATCAGCTGTGCTCGATTTCCATCACAATATTTTTTACCTACAACTGCAGTTGCCAATTTGTTCACATACAAAATCAATGGCAAAAGGCCTACTGCTGGTGGAAGGGGGAATAGGCGTGGTGAAAAGGGAAAAACTGTTCGTGTCCATGGGGTATTGGGAAAGCAAGAGTAACATCTTCTGGAGAAAGAGCATCTTACAGCCAAAGTAAGATGTCTACTTCTTTCCTTGGAGATTCTGAAATGATCCCTTTCGTACGGACACGACTCAGACGACGATCAATACCAATTCTAGATGAGGCATAAAAAGAGCAGGTGCTTGAATGGATGGCAAGCGCTTCAGCAAGTGGGTTCTCCTCCACTTCAACATCTACTTCACAAATACACCAGTCCTCAGAGGTTTCACCACAATCCCACTTGTTTCCGCACAGCTCCCAAGTCTCAAGCCAACCATCTGAGTACGGGGTAAGACAGATGGTTGACTATGCATCGCTCTTCACTCATATTATAGCCTGGGAATCAGAGGTCTGCTCAAAAGCTTTTGTGAGTCAAGACGAGGCAATGATCTGCACTGATGCCCAGAAGCTTTTGGAGTTGGATCCAGGCCCAGATAAGGAAGGTTCTGAGCAAGCATAATGTAGACCCTCATTCATAAAGTGTCAACTGCACCTTGGAGATCTTGTGATCCCTTCCGCATACGACTCCTCCTGTACTTCCTCCCCCTCCTCTAGTGCCACCTCCTGACTCTGAATACTGTTTAAAGTGTGCTCCAGCATATAAATGACGGGAATAGTCATTCTAATAATGGCATAATCATCACTAAACATCTTCGTCGATATTTCAATACTGTACAGAATGGTGTATAAGTTCTTCACTTCAGACCACTCCAGCAGTGTGATTTGCCCCCCCTCTGGATCTCGTAGGCCCAGGTTATACGTCATGACGTATTGCCATGAGAAATTTTAGAGACGATCCAGTGGCATACTTCATATTCCTTTTATTGTGAAATCATAAAATCATCACAGCGCACAGGGGTGACGCTGGACGCGTTTCGGAGGAACTAGCCTCCTTAATCATCAGCTGATGATTAAGGAGGCTAGCTCCTCCGAAACGCGTCCAGCGGCACCCTCCGTGCGCTGTGATGTTTTTATGATTTCACAATAAAAGGAATATGAAGCATGCCACTGGATCATCTCTACAATTTCTTATGACTATTGAGGTGGACGCCAACCACTAGATCCAGTGGAGGAGCCTTGTGAGTATATTGGCTGCAGGTCTCCCCTCCCCCTTCCTGCAATGACGTATTGCACCAGGGCTCGTCGCTTCTGCCACAGTTGCTGAAACATGTGCAGAGCTGAATTCCATCGTGTCGGCTCATCACATTTCAGCTGGTGAACTGGAAGGCCGAACGACTTCTGTAGAAATGCAAGGCGTTGAGCTACGGGATGCGAACGGCGGAAGTGAGCACACAGCGACCGTGCCCTCTGCTGAAGACCATCTAGGGACGGATAGTGTGCAAAAATTTGCTGGACAACCAGTTTTAAGACGTGTCACATTGCCCTGGAGGAGGGCTGCACCCAGCATTGCAGCATTGTCGCACACGGCCTTTCCTGGCTGCAGGTTCAGTAGACACAAGCATTGATGAAACTCGGTCTCCACAGCAGACCACAACTCCTCAGCTATGTGACTCACATTTCCCATACAATTCAAGGTAAAGACCGCCTGTTGCTGTTGAGCCCTGCTGCTATCATAGTAAGGAGGTGTGCAGGATTCCTTGTGCGCAGTTAGAACGCGGGTGGCATTACCAGACCGGCTTTGGGTGCAGGTGGAGGACCGAGACGAGGCTGAGGAGGCAGAAGCAGTGGAGGAACCTCTACGTACAGAGGATTGACGCACAACTCGTGGGGATGGCAAGACTTAGAAAGCAGCCCCTTCTCCTGCTGTCTTCATAGTTGCCCAGATTTTTTGGCCGCTACTTACATTTTGGTGACAAATCTTAAAGATAACATGGGGAGACTAAAGGCTTGTGGATTTTGGAATATGCTGCATGAAAGTTACCTCACCAACCATTTTCAGCTTGCAACTGTGGGGCAATTGATGCCACTTAAGTGGTGTCTGGGCCCAAATTTTTGGGAAAAATGGAGACTCTTGTTGTAGTCCCCTAAACGTGACACAATACTCAGTGTGTGCACGAGGCCTTCCAGATGCTGCGTTAAAAACCGCACCAAATACTCATCGCCTGCACAAGGCCTTCCAGATACTGAGGTAAAATGCACCAAATTATCGTCATCTGCACATGGCCTTCCAGATACTGAAGTAAAACACTCCAAATAATCATCATCTGCACATGGCCGTACAGATACGGAAGTGAAACGCACCAAATAATCATCATCTGCACATGGCCTTACAGATACTGGAGTATAATACAAAATAATATTGTTGTACCGTGTTAGCCAGAAAAATCGATGTAAATACTTAAGTCCCAAAAAAAGGGGTTGAGAAAATTATTATAGGAGTGATACCTTTATTGGCTAACAAGAAAAATTATATTTGTAAGCTTTCAGTGCTCAAGGCTCCTTCATCAGACAATATCACAAATGAGTTACTGATACATTTAAATACAAAATACAGTAGGAATAAGGAAACGGAGGTGTGTTAAGGAAATGAAAATGAAGTCTTTGTTAATGATGTAGATGACATGCAATGGTCATTTACACATCAGAAGATCTTCTTGTGGAAGTGTTAGTTGTGTCTAGGTAATGAGTCATGAATCCAGGTGTCAAATTAAGTCCTTTTGTTAAGGTTTGGAACATTCTTATGAATTTGAATTCCCAGATTTTTCGTTCTCTGTCATTTTTAAAGTGACCTTTCAATATCAGGACAGTTAGGTCGGCCATGCTGTGTCCAGGCTCAGAGAAGTGTATTCCTACAGGCATGTCCAGCTTATGTTTTATTGTATGTCTGTGTAAATTCATCCTTGTTTGTAGCTTTTGCATTGTTTCCCCAATATACATTCCTGTAGTGCACTTTGTACATTGTATCATATACACCACATTGGAGGATGTACATGAAAAGAAGTCCATGATCTTATAGTCCTAAAAAACAATCTGGCCACGGAACCAGCCCTGCAATTCATCAGGTTTGTACTCCAGCACAACTATTTTTCCTTTGGGGACAATATATACCAACAGTGTATGGGCAGTGCCATGGGAAGCAAAATGTCACCACAATATGCTAACCTGTTTATGGCTAAATTAGAACATGACTTTTTGGCATCTTGTACTATCAAACCTCTAGCATACTTCCGCTATATTGATGACCTACTAATAATCTGGTCAGGCTCAAAGGATGATCTGCTTACCTTCCGCAACAATTTCAACAAGTTTCACCCTACTATCAAGCTCACCCTCAACTTTTCAAAGTCACAAATACATTTTCTGGACACAACCATATACATTAAAGACAATACCATACAAACGTCTATTTACCATAAACCCACAGGACGTCCGGCATACCTGAGATGGAACAGCTTCCATCCAAGACACACAAAAAAAGCAATAATCTACAGTCAAGCTCTGAGGTACATTCGGATCTGTTCAAACAATGAAGACAGAGAACTACAACTATTATCACTGAGGAAAACATTCCTAAACCAAGGATACCATCGACTGGTAATAGATGAACAGATCCACAGAGCTGCAAGGGTCCCAAGAAGCCGCCTCCTGGATTACAAACAGAAGGAGGACAACACCAGGGTGCCTCTTGTGATCACATACAATCCTCATATGAACATCCTAAGGAGAATTGGTGCTGATCTTCAGCCCATATTCCACAAAGACCACAGACTGAAAGCAATATTCCCAGAACTGCCCCATCTCTCCTATAAACAGCCCCCCAATGTAAGGAATCTCCTTGTCAGAAGTGTCCTCACATCACCATCACAGACGGGCACATTCCCCTGTAACAACAAGAAATGCAAGACCTGTGCCCACATATTACCAACAGATACAGTCCCTATACCCAACACAAACCAGGACTATAAGATCATGGACTTCTTTTCATGTACATCCTCCAATGTGGTGTATATGATACAATGTACAAAGTGCACTACAGGAATGTATATTGGGGAAACAATGCAAAAGCTACAAACAAGGATGAATTTACACAGACATACAATAAAACATAAGCTGGACATGCCTGTAGGAATACACTTCTCTGAGCCTGGACACAGCATAGCGGACCTAACTGTCCTGATATTGAAAGGTCACTTTAAAAATGACAGAGAACGAAAAATCTGGGAATTCAAATTCATAAGAATGTTCCAAACCTTAACAAAAGGGCTTAATTTGACACCTGGATTCATGACTCATTACCTAGACACAACTAACACTTCCACAAGAAGATCTTCTGATGTGTAAATGACCATTGCATGTCATCTACATCATTAACAAAGACTTCATTTTCATTTCCTTAACACACCTCCGTTTCCTTATTCCTACTGTATTTTGTATTTAAATGTATCAGTAACTCATTTGTGATATTGTCTGATGAAGGAGCCTTGAGCACTGAAAGCTTACAAATATAATTTTTCTTGTTAGCCAATAAAGGTATCACTCCTATAATACTTTTCTCAACCCATTTTTTTGGGACTTAAGTATTTACATAGATACTGGAGTGAAACTCGACAAATACTTATCTTCTGGATGTGGCCTTACAGATACTGAAGTAAAACACACCAAATAATCATCATCTGCACATTGCCTTACAGATACTGAAGTAAAACGCACCAAATAATCATTATCTGCACATGGCCTTACAGATACTGAAGTGAAACGCACCAAATAATCATCATCTGCCCATGGCCTTCCAGATACTGAAGTAAAACACACCAAATACTCATCTTCTTGACGTGGCCTTACAGATACTGAAGTGAAAATCAACAACTACTCATCGTGTGCCTTACAACTACTGTAGTAAAAACTAATTTTGGAAGGGCATGACATGCCTATATCTGTATCTCCTCCCCCTTTTACTCCTCTATCTCTTTTCTTTTCACATTTTTATGTGTAGCTTTTACTTTTCCATATGTTTGTTGTATCTTCTGAGTAGTTTGTCACCTTTTGTACACTTTAGAAGGTGTTTTCTATGTGTTTGTATGTTTGGCTGCCATTGTTTTCAATGAGATTCAACGGTGTTCGATGAACATTCGATGATCATTTGACGAACAAACGCCCAATTCGGTGAACCGAATCGAATTAGAACACTAGGGTGGTGGCTCATCTCTAGTCTCGTGCCACTATGTTACGCCATGAGACTACTTGTACTGTGGTTAGATTGTTGTCACCTTTCCTGGTGTTACTGGTCTATTCTGAGTAGTTTGGCAGCTTTTGTACTTCTTTGAAGGTGTTTTCTATGTGTCTGCTGTAGTCTGCCATTGATTCCAATGGGGTTCGACAGTGTTTGACGAACATTCGACGAACAATGCGACAAAAACACCCCAATTCATCTAATCAAATTTGGACACTTAGGTGGTGGCTCATCACTATTGGAAACCATGGACGTCGAGAGTCTTTATACGTGCATCCCGCATAATCTAGGTATTAATGCTGTATCGTTCTTTCATAAGAGACAAACTACTGAAAGCCGTACTCATGATTCGTTCCTTGTAGATCTTCTCAGAATGGCATTAGAGAATAACTTTTATTTTTGATCACTTACATTACAGTCAGGTATCAGAAACAGCTATCGGTGCGAGATGTGCCCCATCCTATGTGAACTTGCTCCTGGGATGGTGGGAGGAGAACCATGTCCGCACCCTACCGTTATTTAAAGAAAAGGTACTCCGGTGGTACCGCTTCATTGACGATATTCTTTTCTTTTGGACAGGCACCACCGTTGAGTGCCAGAAGTTTGTAGAAGATCTAAATGTGAACAACTGGAGCATAAGGCTTACATCTCAAAATTCAGAGAAAGAGATTGCGTTCCTGGACTTGAAGATCATTTCCTGTAATGGCAAAATACAAAGTACGCTACATCAGAAGCCGACAGCAACCAACAGTGTCTTGCATTACAGCAGTTTTCATCCATCACATATGCGTAATGCAATCCCTAAAGGTCAGTTCTTCCAAGTGCAACTAAATTGTAGTGAAGATGCAAATTTCAGAGAGGAGGCAAGAGACCTGTCTAGGAGGTTTAGGGATATGGGTTACCCGAGGAAAGTAATATCAAGGGCTTTCGAGACTTCTAGACGGCAAAATTGCCAAGAACTCTTGAAACCACGAGGGTAAAAAAGAATGACTACTGTAATCCTAATTACACCCTACAATAATCACTGGGACGACATATATAAGATCCTTAACAAAAACTGGGGGATTCTAAGGAGTAACCCAAACATTTTTCACTTCCTAGGTGAGCGACCAGTTGTTGTGGCAAAAAAAGCACGCAATCTGAAAGATAGTTTGTCTCAAAGTCATTTTCAGTGTTTGTCTAGAACATTGGGACAGGGAACACGGATCATTGGCACTTATTCCTGCGGGGAGTGCTCAGTGTGCCCCTATGTGATTGCTGGGAAAAATATTGCTCTGTCCACCTTTCCAAAAGAGATTTATACCACCTTTTATTCTAATTGCTGTACACGTAATGCAATTTACGTCTTGGTTTGCAGTTGTCACAAGATATACATGGGCGAGACAACCCAGGAAGTGAGGAAAAGGATGCAAAGTCACCTTTCCAATATTGCTTGTGCAAAAAATCATCTGGAAAATGGTATACTTATCTCCTCTGTGGAAAGACACTTTCTGGATCATCATAATAGTGTCACCAGAGGCTTGAAAGTCATAATAATGGACAGAGCAAAGACCAGAGTATGCAATGAGTATATATGAGTATTTCGTGAATGATCTATTATGAAAGGAAGCTAAATGGATTTATAACTAAAAAAGTTTGGCTCCGGATGGGTTCAATGAGGAGCTTCTGTACAAAGGTTTTTACAGTTCATAATAACATCTTGAAAATGTTGATACCATTATGGGTTAATCAACTAAACAAGAAAAAACTTTTCTTCTTTAGGTTCTACCAGAGAGCTGTCTAAATTTATTCAGCTATTTCTATTGGGGCATTATATGTCTTTTTCTTCACTTCAATTCTGATTTTCATTTTTCATCTAGTTACATGTTCTACTATATACCATTATTAAGTAACCAGAAGGTTTCTTGCCTTTTTGCCCTCAGTATCTATACTGATAATGTTTTTTTTCAAAAATTGGCCCATTGCCATGTTATCCTTTTGATAACAGTCTGTACTTCATCCCCTGTGCCTCTCCGTGGCATTCTTTACACATTGAAAAACATACGGGACCGGTGTCGCCTCACTGCACATGCGCAGTGTTAGCGATGAGGTCCCCTCAAACCAGCCGGTTTGTACATGCATTTAGTTCTGAATACGTCATCGCGTCTTGACATGTGCAGTAGCCATTTCCGGATGCCAGGAACGCAGCTCCAGACATGAAACAGGTGATCTCTATACATGATAATGTTACGCTTATTTTAGAACTTTTTACCCATATCTGTGCACCCATCTGACCCCTGAGGAAGCCCCGAAGTAGGGGCGACATGAGTTGAGTGTGGGGACTGGTCCCACTGTCTGCTACTTGCCAGCTCATGGCTATCATTTGGGTGATTATGGATCATACTTTCAGGGCCTAGCGCCCTTTTTCCTCATTACTGACTCTCTTCAATACAAAGGGGATTATTTGTATCCTTATGTGTCACGCTGGGTGTAGGGAGACACCCAACGCTGGATTATGACGGGGGGATGGGGCAAGGAGTCCCTGATGTTAAGGGCAAAAAGGGGAGATGGTGACCCCTAGATTAACTAGCGCTGACACCTGGCAACCCTAACATCCCTGTACATTTTCCGCAACTGTCGCCACCAGGAACCTATTTCCTGACTGTCCCAGGACTACCACTACACAGGGATCAGAGTGGGTGATCATTAGTCAGCCCGGCTAGCAACTAAAGGAACACACAAGGGAAACAAACAAAGAGGGAAAAGATACACTTAGCTTGAGCAGATCCAAGCAGCAAACCAACAGACTCCAGGAAACTCTGCTTAGAGCAATGATACAACCAGGATCACCTGAACAGCTATCACCAGCAGTGCATCCTGAGTGTCAAGGGGATTAAATTCCCAGCTCAAGGTAAGGGATCAGCTGGGTCCTAGTGACCTCCAGCTTTCACTAAAAGGGAAATGCCTCTTAAGGTACCTTTACATGCCACCACTGTGTGGTAGCAACTGTCTGGCAATGGGGATTTCGTGCCTGTTGCCTTGAAATTGCTACGAAATGGCGGTGTGTAAATTGGGAAAGTCATCGGGTTTCATGCAGTTGACTCGGATACCTGTTTCTGAGCCGTGTTCAAAAACCCAAGGCAACACAAGGACATTCCCTGATGAAGGAGTTGGGAGATAACTCTGAAACGCGTTGGATAATAAAGAAGAATCGTTGATCCAGACATTCTCTTGTACTGGCTTCTTTTGTTCCTTTCTGAAGTGGCAGCGCGGACCTCGAGGTACTGTGTCCTGGGAGCTGATTATACCACAGGGATCTGTGGAAAGTACGGTCCTGCAGCAGCTACTTATATTTGAGCGATCATCACCAGTTGTGGGTTTTCACAACTGCATCATGTGAGCAGCCTCTTTGTATATACTTTTGTTCTTCTTTAAAGAAGTTATCACCCTATTCATTCTTGAATTTTATAGAAGGCAACCCAAAGGCACAATTGCCATGGTAGTGGCGTCTAAACGGGGCACAGGGATTGAATCAGCGTCGCCTAGTGAATTCCTAGGGGCGTGACACAGCCTCATGGATACCGCGCCCCATCAGCGATGATAGGTGGGGACTACTGTGTTTCCATTGGCTGTCCCTTCACAGGGCACCATATTTAAAGACCTATCCATTCACACTCCACAATTGCAATGGCGTCATGTATTAGCCAGCCTTCCTGCGCAGGCTGGCCAATCATGACGCTATTGCGTTGTCCAATCAACGTTTTTGCGTCACGGAATACACAACTCTGTCACGCCTATGTACTTGCGGCGCGAAAGATGTAGGCCCACATTCCCTTAGTGGTTGTGGCGAGGGTATTCAACAGGCAGTTATCCGCAGGATCTATTGGAACTTCCGGGAACCACAGTACCTTCAGTTGACAACGCAATGGAGGCGTGTACATGCGGCATCGGCGATCGGTATCAACCGTCAACAAACGTGCGCGTGCACGTGCGGTTGATACCTGTTGTTACGCACTGTGGTGGTGTGTAAAGGTACCTTTAAAGTGACAGATACATTTTATTAGGATTTGGACTGTTTGGCCAAATGCTGGGACCATCTGCGAGTGGCCTCTACAGTCTCATCCGTGGCC
>JARQOC010004000.1:0-12686 GCA_033576535.1 Allobates femoralis
TATACCTGCTGTATGTATTGCATGAGTCTCCTGATCTGAGTGACTGTGTGTATGTATGACACCTCTGTGTCTGGTCACCACAAAATGGTACCACGTATAACATACTTTGTACTGTTAGAACTGATGCGAGAGATGATACCTCTGTAGGAGGTTGAAGCATTCACACATGTAATGCCTGATCCCTACCAGTAGGCTGTGCAAATTGAGGCTTGGATTAAGCTTGTTTCACAGGGCTCTGGTCACAGGGTGGAGTTAGATTGGTGAGTAGTTTCAGTTTACAGGTATTGAAGCAAAAGGAGACATCCAAGCTGAAGGGGCTGGGAAGCACTCATCAAAGATAGTTGCATGGCAGGGCCTCAGTCCCTAGGTCACCTAAGTTTTCAAGGCTCGGTTGCAGAACCTGAGAAGGCTGTGAGGGTACTTGGGGCTCATTAACACATAGGGTCAGGGAGCTGCTCCAAGCATGGATGCCCACAGGACCAGTGTTACCTCTCCGGCTGGAGAAAATGCACTGAAGGACCAGAAGCAAGGTGGTATCAGGAGTTCCAGGCTCTGAGGAACCTCAACACCAAAGAAGAGGCAGCAGTAGACAAAACTATTAACCAGCAGAGGAACAAGCTCCCATCAGACCGGCTAGGTTGTAGCTGGGGAAAGTTGTATTCCTTTACTCTGGACTCTATATAAGCTTCAGCAAAAGGTAACGTTAAAGTCTGTTTTCTGCATTCTCATTCCCTTATTCAACTGCATCACTACCTACATGATCTCCCTGGAGCCAGCCCTAGTTAGGAAGGGCTTTCTATCTGTGCTGCTATACCACCTAATCCCAGGGATCATCTGCAGTGCCAGCCACATCAGGCTGATTGTCCCAAGTGGAATCACGAATCAAACCTTATGCCTATCACTATGCCCTTTATATGTGACTACATCTGCTGGGCGTAGCTACCGTGAATTGAATTTTGACCCTGTCACTGAGTAACCTGGCCCTTGTGACTGATACATCTGTTTATACTATCAAAGATTGGGCGCACACCTCTTGTAGTGGATGCTAGCATGAAAATATAAGAATACTTACTAAACAGAGATCAGCTGCACACCAGTACTTCATACTTTCAAAGGAAAGACCAAAATGGCTGACATGCACTATTGCATCATGTGAATAGGGACCAGGATCATATTGGAAAGCTACTGAAACTATCTAGGATTAAACGTGAAAAATTGGTTAATGTGATGGCCATGACATTGTAAGCCCAGTAACCGCCGACAAGGTTTTTTCACTCTACTGGGTCCTATCTAAAACCTCATGTCTGCAGTCTGGATATGTGTATGGGATAATGCCCTATGTGCAATTAAAATCCTGCTTATAAGGGAAATAATGTTCAGGACTATGTGTAGATTCTCGCAGCAGCTACTGGGTGGGGGAGGGAGCTGCATCCAAAAAAGATTATATATATAATACTCATTCCCTTATTCAACTCCATCACTACCCTCATCATCTCCCTGGAACCAGCCCTAGTTAGGAAGGGCTTTCCTTCTGTGCTGCTATACCACCTAATCCCAGGGATCATCTGCAGTGCCAGCCACATCAGGCTCATTGTCCCAAGTGGAATCACAAAACTTTATCCCTATCACTATGCCCTTTATATGTGCAGTTAGGACTACAGCTGCTGGGCGTAGCTACCGTGAACTGAATTTTGACCCTGTCACTGAGTAACCTGGCCCTTGCGACTGATACATCTGTTTGTGCAGCTGTCACCAGCTCAGGAGAGTACAGTGATACATACAGCAGGCATATAGAGTGTGGGTGGCATGGAGTGGGGGCTGACATGCAGGGGAAGCATTGTAGCTGGTTGTCAGGCTCCCACCATGCCCCCTGTTGAATCTGCTCTGTTTTCACTCCCCAGAGTTCCCCTTTATATTCTGTATGAATGTAAACTTTATTTGTTGAAATGGGTAAATCGGTGCAGCCAGAGTATAGTACAGTTGAAACCAGAAATGTACATATTCTATATAAAGACACTTTTGTATGTTTTTCTCACTATCTGACATGAAATCAGAATAAACCTTTTCCATTTTAAGTCAATTGGGATTACCATAATCTATTATAATAAAACCCTAAAGGGCCTGTCACACGCGTCAATGTCGTCAGTGAGATGATCGCTGACGACATTGACGGCTGATCGCTGGTGAGCTGTCACACAGACAGACTCACCAGCGATCAATTGACCAGAAACATCGTGGAAACGATTTAAATATCGTTTCCACGATGTCTTGCTCCCGCTGCCAGGCTGCTGGAAGCGGGAGCAGGCTGGTCTCCAAGGTAAACTGCGGGTATCTAGGCAGCGCGCAGCGCGCGCTGCCTAGTATACCCGCAGTTTACCTTAGTTACCAGCTTCACTAGCGCTTGTGAGAGGCGCTGGGAGCTGGAATATCGCTACTCCCGGTGTCACATGCAGCGATGCTGCGTGTACACCGGGCGACAATCGCCAGGTTTTAGAGCAGGTTCTAAAACCTGGCGATCATCAACCAGTGATTTATCGCTGGTTGATTCAGTATGTCACACGCGTCAATATCGCTGCAACGTCACGTGCAGCCGATATCGTGCAGGCGATATTGACGCGTGTGACACCCCCTTTAGCCAGCTTCCATCAGGATGTAACGGTATGGTACGTCACATCCTGCTGAAGCTGGCTGTACACCCTCTCAGGGTGACCTAACATGGCCGACCGTTAGCAGGAGCAGGGCTAAACAAGCCCCACACCTGCCATCGGTAACCTCTCCTGCACCCCACACACTCCCGTCTCCCACCCCTGCCCACCACACACCCACTCATAAAATAAAAAATCATTATGCTCACCTATCCTCTCTATCCAGCGCTGCCTCCAACAGCAAGGTCCGTCTGCTTACAGGACCTGTGATGATGTCAGAGCATCATCGGATCACATGACCACAGTTACCACGGTAACACAGTAACTGCGGTCATGTGACCCGATGAGGCTCTGTGACATCATCACAGGTCCTGTAAGCAGACGGACCTTGCTGTAGGAGGCAGCGCTGGATAATAGAGAGGATAGGTGAGCATAATGATTTTTTATTTTATGAGTGGGTGAGTGTGTGCGAACCCGCCCCCGCCGCCACCATCCATCCTGCCCCACACGCTCCATCCTGCCCCTCACGCTCCATCCTGCCCCGCACGCACCATTCTGCCCCACACGCTCCATCCTGCCCCGCTCGCCACCATCCTGCCCCCCGCCACCATCCTGCCCCCGCCACCATCCTGCCCCGCTTGCTCCATCCTGCCCCGCTCCCTCCATCCTTCCCCGCTTGCTCCATCCTGCCCCGCTCACCACCATTATGCCTCCCACCACCATCCTGCCCCGCTTGCTCCATCCTGCCCTGCTCACCACCATTCTGCCCCCCACCACCATCCTGCCCCGCTTGCTCCATCCTGCCACGCTCGCCACCATTCTGCCCCCCACCACCATCCTGCCCCGCTTGCTCCATCCTGCCCCGCTTGCTCTATCCTGCCCCGTTCGCCACCATCCTGCTCCCCGCCACCATCCTTCCCCTCTTGCTCCATCCTGCCCCGCTTGCCACCATTCTGCCCCCCACCACCAATCCTGCCCCGCTTGCTCCATCCTGCCCTGCTCGCCACCATTCTGCCCCCCACCACCATCCTGCCCCGCTTGCTCCATCCTGTCCCGCTTGCCACCATCCTGCCCCCCGCCACCATCCTGCCCCACTTGCTCCATCCTGCCCCGCTCGCCACCATTCTTCCCCCCCCACCATCCTACCCCGCTTGCTCCATCCTGCCCCGCTTGCTCCATCCTGCCCTGCTCCCCACCATCCTGCCCCCCACCCTCTATCCTGCTCCTCCGGCTCCTTCCTACCCCGCTCGTTCCATCCTACCCGCTCGCTCCATCCTGCCCCGCCGACTCCATCCTGCCCCGTTGGTTGCATCCTGCCCCGCCGGCTCCATCCTGCCCCGCTCGCCACCATCCTGCCCCCCGACACCATCCAGCCCTGCTTGCTCCATCCTGCCCCGCTCGCCACCATTCTGCCCCCCATCACCATTCTGCCCGCCACCACCATCCTGCCCCGCCTTCTCCATCCTGCCCCGCTCACCACCATTCTGCCGAGGGCGTGGCTTGGGAGCTCATGCAGTGCAGTCACACCTAACCTGAGCTCCTGCTCATCAGCCAAAAGCAACAGGATTTTAGCCCATTTCCTGGGCTAAATCCCATCAAACCAACTGGATCCTCTTGGAATACCATCTTGAACCTGCCTGGCCACTTGGATTTTCCCCTTTTCCCTGGATTTCTCATTGGATCCCACCTGAAGCAAGAAATATTCTAGCCTGGAAGCTTCTGATTGGATTTGGAGAGCCTGGATTGCTGCTTTATCTTTATTTCATCTATCTGGGTTTTTTTTTACCACTTGGAGAGATCTACTGAGCCCAGGGGAACCTCCAGACAAGCTGTCTGGATTTACCTGCCATTGTTGTGGCTGTCTGGCTCCTGCACTTTGGAGGGTTGCCTTGGAGACCTGCCCAGCTGCTCCACTACACTGCTGAGGTTGCAGGGTACCTCAGACCCCGAAGTTGGACTTGTGAGAAACATAGTGAAGAGACCTCCAACCTCTCTGGAACCCCTCCTGGCTGTACATCCTCCTTCTGGGACGTTTGTTGGGACCCCTGGATTGCTGTGGACCTCTGATTATAGAGGTTGCTATTTCTGCCCTAACATTAAATCACACCGCTTTGATCTCTCCTGGAACCACTGGGAAACTTTTACTGCCAGATCTGACTTTTGTTTTACTTGATGAGACTCAGGATACCAGGAGCCCCCTGCAGCCTGTGCTGACATCCTCCTGTCTCACACAGTGGTCTGGAGCCCAGGACACTCAAGCAGAGCCACGGAGGTAATAGCTGTATTTACACCAGCTCCTCTCTATAGCTGCATTTAGTATTAGCTTGACAGTGGTGACAAGAAGTGTTGCCAGCAATCTATCCTGCTTCTGCTGGCTCCTCTGCTACATCGTAGACCACTCATTCCAGATGACCTAAGGACCTTTTGTTTGAGCTACTAATCTTTGTGACAACAGGACATATCTTTGAACTACCTACAAGTTAATGGAACTCTTGGAGCCTTCGGTGTCATAAGCTTATCTGCAGAACCAGCTCTGCTGCATTAATCTACAGTCTACTCCCCTTGAATGGTATATTTCTCAACTTCAATCTATTCCTGTCTTTACTGGGAACAGCTGGAGATCCTCATATACAGACTGATCACTTTAGATTTCTAAGGTGTCACATGTTTTCTACCAACTAGGCTAAACTAACCCACCAACAACTCAGCTTAAGTAGTAATACTAGTGAATTACTGTTTAGTTGTCTATTCTTTTCTTTCTGTCCTCTAATTAACCCTTTCTATCCCCTAGCTGTTTAGCCTGTTAGCTCTTCCCTTTTGGCAACTGATAAAGCGGCTTCGGCTACTAAAAAGCACATCGATTGTATATCAGACGTCAACATATTTTATATCTGCTTATACTAGTGGCTGTGGGAATATATAATCCTATATACTAATATTGCTTCATTTCAGTTTAGCCACTTTGCGAGGCTAATACTGTGACTCATTGTTCCTCAGCGACTAATTCCCCTTTGTACCCTATCTCATTTTCCCGTGGAGACACTTTTCTCTCCTATATTGAGTACCCTTTCTTAATCTTTACAATCCTTGTTCACTAGCTACTTTGCTTGTTTCTTCCCTTCCTTCTCTTTATTCCTACTACTCCTCCTGTTTTTTTTTTTTTTTTTTTTTTTCTCAATACTTTAATATTATATGAAAGCCAGTTTATCAGGTGAATTATTTATTTAGTAACAACTATCCTATTATTCCGATATCTGAGCTTATCCTACTATATACATATATAGCTGGCTTTTTCCTTTCTTTATACAGTCACTAGTTTGTATAATATCTGTTTTATATTTTATTTTACTTGAAAAGGGTGACATTGCATATTGGGCCGCATATTTTATTCAATACTTTACTTATTAGAAATATCGCTATTGAGTATTTCTCAGCAACAGAGTAGACAATATATTTTAAATTGGACTATTGAGTTGCTCTCTTTGACACTAGTACAGTGAATTGATCACTGTTAGACCTAGCCTGTTACCCTTTGGAATTGTATACTGTGTACCACTAACGCTCTAGAGTACTTTCGCTTGTCTGTGTTCGAGTAAGTATTTTAACATTAACTGCCTGCCTATACTAATCCTCTCCAGTTTGTTGACATCTTTGGTGGTGGGCTTTGTAAAACAGAAGCTCCTAATCTCTTACTTGATAGTTGGCGCTGGACTCTCTTTTGACTTGCACGAGTGATCTTACTTGGAAAGCGTCAATTGTACAGCATTGTTGTAGCTGATGAATGAGGGTATCCTCTAAGATAGCATATTATCAAGATTGGTTCCTACATAATAACTCCCTTAATAACCTTGAGTCCCTTTACCCACTAGATTAAAGAGTCACGACTTCTCGTTCAGAAGAAGCTTCTTGCATTTGCATTTTGGCCTCAAGCCTCTTATAACTACTTTAGTGCCCCCATTGAAATTCATACTAATAATACTACTATCTGACTTAAACCCATTATAGAGTCGCCTGAAATCTAATTCCTCTCCTTAATCTGACTAAAACAACATGGCCACCTCAAAGACAACTACGGGGAAAGCTAAACCTTCCCAGATACAAACCCAGCCACCATGCCATCCACAAAGGCACCGTTCCAGATCAAGATCTCTTAGACGGCACCAGGATGACACATGGTCGCAATCACAGAACCAAATGGACGAGTCTACTCCTTCTGACTCATATACTTCCAAACAAAAGAGGAAGGAACTAGCTTCTACAAAGAAACCCTCTGTGCAGAGATTAGATGGTTCAGATACAGAGGCTGACATTTCCCCGAGCCTTACCCCTGAAAAACAACGTATGAGAAGGGACGATCCTTCTCTTCAGGAACCTAACTCGATTGAGAGTTTTGATTGGTCTCAACCCATAGATCAGAATTATTTTAAAAGCATTTTTACGGCACTCAACCAAAAACTTGATTCTAGATTTGATCAGCTCCAAAGATCTTTAGACTCAGTATCCCTTAGGACAGATAAAAACGAAACAGAGATTTTCGACTTATCAAACAAATATGATAAATTACAGGAGGAGCATACCCTCCTCAAGGAACAATATGTAGGGGTAAAAAACAGAATGACCAACTTCGAGGACAGGGATAGGATGCAGAACCTAAAATTCAGGGGAATCCCGGAATCCGTTAAAAACCCCCAACTTCATCTGTATGTTAAGGATCTCTTAAAAAGTGCTATCCCCACTCTGTCTGACTTAGATATGACTGCGGTTCGGATCCATAGACTACCTAAACCCAAATCAATAAAACCTGAGATCCCGAGAGATACTATAATGAAGTTCCATTTTTATCACGTAAAGGAACAACTGTTGGATTATATGCGCCTTAATAAAACCCTCCCTAAACCATTTGATAGCATTAAAATTTTTGTGGATCTTTCTAGAGACACCATGATTCAGAGGAAAAGTTTAGCCCCATTAACCAATGCTCTCCAAAAAAATAAGATCCAATATAAATGGGGCTTCAACCCTACTAAACTCCTCTTTCATCATCAGGGGAAACCTCAAGCTCTATCGGACGTCGAGAGTGGCCGGAAGGTCCTTAAGGACTTGGGCATTATTATTTCGTGAAAGGATCTTACCCGAATAACTGGCTGATGTGTATTGCTGAAACTTTAGCCCTTCAAGGAGGCAGTACATCGAAATCTTTATTTAGGTTCCCTCCGTACAGGGACTAGAAATAAGAGTTTACTTTTTTTTTTTTTTTTTTTTTTTTTTTTTTAAACTTAATTTCCTTCATTTAAAACTTAACCAAACTATTATTTTGTTACTTGTGTTTATCATGGAAAGGTTATCTGTATTTCCCTACCTCTATATCCTGAGCATTTATCGTTTCAAATTCAATGTAGGACATGTCACTTAAGTTTTTATCTCAAAATGTCAATGGCCTCAATTCCCCCCAAAGACGGTATTACTTATGGAAACTACTCAAGGAATCTAAAGCAGATGTAGTAGCCATACAGGAAACTAAATTCTCTGCTTCTAAACCACCAAAATTTGAAAATAGGGACTTCCAGAATATTTTCTTGGCCAATAATTCAAAAAAAAAAGGAGGGGTTGCTTTGCTTATTAAGAACTCAATCTTGTTTGAGGAAATCTCCAGGCTCGAAGATCCAAACGGCAGATATTTGATCCTTGTTTGTAAGCTGAATGACCATTTGTTTACTATAGCCAACATTTACGCACCAAATGGAGGACAGATAACCTTCCTAAATAAGGTCATGAGATTGGTGGATGCTAATGTCAAGGGAGATTTAATCATCTTGGGAGATTTTAACATAGTACCTAACGGAGCCTTGGACTCATCTACAAAATCAAGACAGCGTCATGAATCACTAGATCCATGGATCCTTAAATCTGATTTGTACGACGCTTTCCGTTGCCTCCATTCAACATCTATTGAATTTACTTATTTTTCCAAACGCCATCAATCATTTTCCAGGATCGACTTAGTCCTCACTTCGATTTTTACTCTCCCAAAAATCTCTAAAATCACCATAGGCCCCAGATCTTGGTCTGACCACTCCCCTGTCACCTTTGAACTTAACTTTGGCCCCAATATATCACCCCAAAAACTCTGGCGAAATAACAGCTTTCTTTATAATCACCCATTCTATAAGAAAGAAATAGAATCCACTATTGTGAACTACTTTAAAGAAAACGATACACAAGATGTTCAATTACCCACCCTCTGGTCTGCATTTAAAGCAGTCCTGAGAGGAAAATTGATTCAATTAAATGCCCAATTCATTAGGAAAAATAGAGAGAAAACCCACAAACTAGTAAATTTAATACATGATCTAGAAAAATCACAACTTTCGAATCCCCACACTGATAACTCAGCGGAAATTACGAAACTCAGACTGGAGTTGAAATCACTACTTTCGTCGGAATATGATAAAATAACGCAACAGCTCAAAACTAAACACTATATTTCCGATGACAGGCCCTCCAGGCTTCTGGCGGCGAAAATCAAACATCAGAAATTAAAGTCCAGAATAAAAGAAGTAAAGAATCATCTAGGTCAGACCCTTAAACATCCTAAAGACATAGCTGAAGCTTTTGCTCACTTTTACACCTCTCTCTACAACTTAAAAGATACTCCTAGCTCGCTGGACCCATCGGACCAATGTATAGTTGATTATTTGAATAACCTCAACCTACCCTCGCTTAATATTCCCGACTTAGAAGACCTCAACTCACAATACACAAATCTTGAAATCACCCAAGTTATTGATCAATCTAAGGATGGTAAATCACCAGGCCCAGATGGGTTCCAGAATGAGCTCTATAAAACATTTAAAGAACTGTTATCCCCATATATCACCAAATTAGCTAATTTTTCTGCCTCCCACGGGCACCTCCCATCAGATATGTTGGAAGCCGTCATTACTGTTATACCTAAAGGCAAAGGGGACCCATCCGATTTGAAAAATTATAGGCCGATTTCTTTACTGAACTCTGATACGAAGTTTCTAGCAAAACTAGCAGCTAATAGAATAAAAAAAATATTACCAAATTAATCCACCCCGATCAGGCGGGATTCATCCCCGGACGTTCCACTGTAGATGCCACCAGAAGAGCGGTGGATTTGATTATTTCATTAGAAACCTCAAAACAACCCTCAGCCTTTTTAGCACTTGATGCTGAAAAGGCTTTTGATAGGGTACAGTGGAATTTTTTATTCCGCACCCTAGAAAGATTCGGCTTTGAAGGGAATATTCTCCGTCTGATTAATTCTATGTACAACAATCCCACCGCAAAAGTCTATTCGAACAATTTTCTATCCCAACGATTTCCTCTATCTAACGGTACAAGGCAGGGATGCCCTCTCTCACCCATTTTATTTGCTTTATTCATAGAACCCCTGGCATCCAGTATTAGAGAAAACAAGAACATTAAAGGAATTCCCTTGAACCAAGAACAACATAAAATTTCATTATTTGCGGACGATATTCTGTTGACCATCACTAACCCTCTTAAGTCTCTTAGACATCTTTCATTAACCATCCAAGAATTCTCTCATCTGTCCCTCTATAAAATAAATGATATGAAATCGCAAATACTAGATTTCTATATAGATGAGACACATCTGGATTATCTCAAGCAGGAATTTAATTACACATGGATGAGTAGTAAAATCTCCTATTTGGGGATAGAATTAACCAAACCTTCCTCTGCTATGGTCCAAACAAATCTAACTACTCTCTTCAATTCTTTTCATACCGACTATTTACGCATCTCCAAAATAGAATTATCCTGGCTAAGTAGAATAGAAGCCTTTAAAATGAGCCTATTACCCAAATTCCTCTATATGATTAGGGCCATTCCCATGTTTATACCGAAACTCTGGTTTAATAAACTCCAATCTCAATTACGAGCCTTTATTTGGAACAACAAGAGACCTAGAGTCGCTAAACTATCTGTGGAAAGGCACAAGAAAGCTGGAGGCTTGGGAGTGCCTAATCTCTACAACTACTATTCCGCATCTATTACTAAATTATCCCAAGCATGGTTCCTTAAATTGAACGATCTACCCTGGACGGCGATCGAGGGATCTATAGTTAACAACAACTTAAAGGCAGTGATCATTGCTTACCTACTAGACTACCGTAAACCTCCCCCTAACCATCCCATGATTAAGGCATCTATCCAAGCTTGGAGAACTTTGATGTCTAAAGCCTCTAAACATTTCCCCCAGGTCACTCTTGAGAAGATACCCCTGGAAACCCTAGAAATATTAATCCCAAAGCTGAACTTGTCTTCTTGGAAATCTAGGGGGATTCTTCATTTGGATGACCTGCTTAGTGGCAGCTCCCTCTCTCCCTTTCACCTCCTTCAGGAGAAATTCTCTCTTACTAGAGAGGACCGTACCAACTGGAGAGCCATCTCAAAATGTTTTTACGAAACAAAACCCCAAATTCACCGTCCCACGAATCATAGCGGAACTTATTAATACTCCAGGGAAGCCATCTATTTGGAAAACCAACTCTTTTTATAAAATTTTCAATGAGGAACACGAACTCCCGAGACTCTCTTTTATTACAGCTTGGGAAGAGGAGTTGGGAATTCATATTGATTTGGACAAACTGACTAAAGCTATTCACATTACCTACGCCAACTCTGCTTGTGCTACCCTTCACGAAGCCTTCTATAAGACATTATCACGATGGTACTTCACTCCGGCCAAATTACATAGAATTAATCCACTTAATTCCTCTTTATGCTGGAGAGAGTGCGGAATTCATGGAAATCTATCCCATATATTTTGGTTTTGCCCTGTTTTGTCCAATTACTGGGCAAACATCGAACTTTTAATCAAGGATGTCACTTGCCTCTATGTAAAACTCACTCCGCAACTTGTTTTACTATCATTGGGAATTGAAGACCTCCCCAAGCACATAGGATTTTTGATTTCACATATAATCACAACTGCAAAAGTCCTAATTGCCTCCAGGTGGAATAAAACCGAGCCCCCCACCATTGATAATTTAATTAATAGAATAACACAGCACAGTATTTATGAATACAACATAGCTATAAGAACAAACAAAATTTACAAATTCCTTCAAAGGTGGGAAATGTGGACTGCAGCTTTTTCCCCATCTTTGTTGCCTAAGGCCTGATGTTACAGTATAACGTAACTCGACTTATCCTACACAGACAACCTCCTATCTTTATGTCTACTCCTAAGGCTCAGAATGTATGTTTACAACAACAACAGCGCTTATTACCTTTCCATTTACTTGTGTTTATCAAAGTGGTATTGTATTGTACTTTATAATCTGCTTGTATTATCCATATATCTAAGTCCCTTGTTTGTATGTTATTGTGTATTGTTATACCCCCTCCCCCCTCCCCTCCTTGTTCCCCCCTTCTCTTCCTTCATATTTATGTTTCCTCCCCCCCACCCTCCTTCCCCCCCTCCTCCCTCCCTCATTGCAAAACCTAATAAATATATTTGGAAAACCACCATTCTGCCCCCCACCACCATCCTGCCCCACTTGCTCCATCCAGCCCCGCTTGCTCCATCTTGCCCCGCTCACCACCATTCTGCCCCCCACCACCATCCTGCCCCGCTTGCTCCATCCTGCCCCGCTTGCTCCATCCTGCCCCGCTCGCCACCATCCTGCCCCCTGCCACCATCCTGCTCCTCCGGCTCCATCCTGCTCCATCCTACCCCGCTCACTCCATACTACCCGCTCGCTCCATCCTGCCCCGTTCCCACCATCCTGCCCTGCCGGCTCCAACCTGCCCCGCCGCCACCATCCTGCCCCGTTCGCTCCATCCTGCCCCGCTCGCTTCATCCTGCCCCGGTCGCCACCATCCTGCCCCTCCCCCCGCCACCATCCTGCTCCTCCGGCTCCATCCTACCCCACTCGCTCCATCCTGCCCCGCTCCCAGCATCCTGCCCGCTCCCAGCATCCTGCCCCGCCGACTCCATCCTGCCCCGCCGACTCCATCCTGCCCCGCCGGCTCCATCCTGCCCCG
>JARQOC010004001.1:0-12675 GCA_033576535.1 Allobates femoralis
ATAGCCTCCTTCACAGCCTCCCTCACAGCCTCCCTCACAGCCTCCCTCACAGCCTCCCTCACAGCCTCCTTCACAGCCTCCCTCATAGCCTCCCCCACAGCCTCCCCCACAGCCTCCTTCACAGCCTCCTTCATAGCCTCCTTCACAGCCTCCCTCACAGCCTCCCCCACAGCCTCCCTGTCTCCCCCACAGCCTCCCCCACAGCCTCCCTCACAGCCTCCTTCATAGCCTCCCTTACAGCCTCCCTCACAGCCTCCTTCACAGCCTCCCTCACAGCCTCCCTCACAGCCTCCCTCACAGCCTCCCTCACAGCCTCCCTCACAGCCTCCCCCACAGCCTCCAGCAAAACTTACCATTGAGCTGTGGATGTGGAGCAGGGGTGCCGGAGCCCGGAGGGCACATCTGCAGGACGCTGCCTGCGGGGAGTAGCTGCGGGCCTGCGGCAGCTAGCGGTGGCCGGCGCCATGTTCTTTGTGGCCGGCGCCCACTAACAGTACAGCCGGTCGGTGGAAGCTGAGACTTCAACAAAATGGCCGCGGCTAATTGGAGACCGCGGCCATTGTGTAGAGGTCTCAATCTCTATTGACCGGCTGTACAGTTAGTGGGCGCCAGCCACAAAGAACATGGCGGCGCCCACCGCTAGCTGCCGCAGCTTCTCCTCGCCAGGGCTGGGCGGCGGTCGATCGCCTAGCTGTCGTCCCGGCCCTGGCGGGCCGGATGAGATAACGTGGCGGGCCGGATCCGGCCCGGGGGCCGGACGTTCCCCACCACTGCCCTAGGAGAGAAAGCCCACTCCATAGTCTGGAGGTGACGGGAAGGAGAAAGAGACTAAAAGATATCCCACAGCTGAGAAGGTGGGAAGACAAGGGCCCGGCAGCTGGACACACCTTAGCTGGCCGGAGGCACCCTTAGAAACAGTGACTGACAGAAGGATCCTGGTGTGCCCAAATACCTGAATCTGGGACACTGGAGGGCCAGGCCAAAACCAGAGAACCGGCTCTGAATAAGTGAGCTGGGATTCCATACCCTAATCATGAGACACACCAGTGGGGGGCAGAAACCTTTTGTGCTGCAGCCTAACTTTCCACCACGGTCTAAGAAAACAGTTGTCATACTAGGACTGGTGAACCTGACTGTGAGGGAAACATTCACCTGTGAGTCCGCGATGACCAGACCAAACCCGTGGGTGAGGTACTATGTTAATACTGAGAGAGGGGCCTGAAAGGACTTTGAGGGAGCAACACAGAAACGCTACCTGAGCTGCACAGTTTGAGTTACCCAGAGCAATGTAAAGTGTGAGAACTGTAACTGGAAAGAGCTGAAAGAACTGTAACTTGTAAACTGCGTGAACTGTTGTGCTGTGAAAGACTTAACTAAAGTACCCAGTAAGGTCATCACTGCCTGAGACTGTTTACTTCCACCGTCGCAGAGAAGTCCCGCCTGAGAAGCCACAGACAGTCATCCCTGCAGTCTGGCTGGAGAGCTGCAGCTTTGAAATAAGTGAACTGCACCGCATACAATCTCTCATCAGGCCCATCCAACACTACTACTCCTGCCATGGGGACCCTCAGCCCTACCCGAGGAGGGCTTACCATCCACGCTGCCCAAGTCACCATCCCCAGCAGGAATATGGCAGCGGTGGTTCTACTAACTACATATCCCGGGTGGCGTCACGACAAATCCCTTGTAAATAACCCCTTATTGGACTGATTCCAGGCCACGGGACTGGGTCACGACTACAGTGATACCCCAGAGAGACAGCACCCCCATAGCCTGGGGGCGCATCACTATGGTCAACCGTCTTACCTTGTCTGGCTGCAGTTCACCCTGTGGCTGCCCTGGTTGCAGGGGCACCACATTGGCACACACTGTCCCTGGCAGCAGCTCCATGCTCTTGTCCTGCTGGCACACACTGCCCCTGGCAGCAGTTCCTGGCTCTTGTCCTGCTGGCACTCACTGCTCCTGGCAGCTGCTCCAGGCTCCTGTCCTGCTGACACACACTGTCCCTGGCAGCTGCTCCAGTCTCCTGTCCTGCTGGCACACACTGCCCTGGCAGCTGCTCCAGGCTCCTGTCCTGCCGGCACACACTGTCCCTGGCAGCAGCTCCAGGCTCTTGTCCTGCTGGCACATGTGGCGCCCCGCAACGAGTGCGTCACAGGAGGGTATTGCAGCCAAGACAGCAGCAGCAATATTTTCTGACCCAGCAATCATGCGGTTAACTCAGCGATCCATACCCTACATGCATCACCTAGCATAGAGTGCCAATCAGGCCCTGGTGGGCGGAGTGTAAGGGTAGTGTGTAGGAGAAACAGATACACTTAGAAGAGTCAGGGAGTGTAACAGCAACCTAGAAGACCCCTGCAGATTTCCAGCTCTGCAACGTAGGAGCGGGGGCTCCGCACAGTTCCATACGGCCCCCGGGCCGTCACAGGTCGGGTGTCTTCACCTGAGGCCTAAACTACTGGGATCGGGCGTTAAACACGGGTCTCCAAAAACTCCCGTGCCCAACGGTTTGCTGGTACCGAAGCTAGCAGCAGTTCACCTCTGCTATGCGAACCAGAAGAGTGGAGGATCGCTTTACAGGAGCACCCCGCCACCTGCCAAATCCAGTCGTCTAACCAGCGGTGTACCCACTGAGGGACCCAAGGCTCCCAGGAACATCCATAACGTACACTTTGGATAGGGCATTGAAGCAGCCTCCCTGTACCCGATCTGGTATTCCTGGGCGACAACGGCAACACAACTTAACTAGAATGGAGGAACACCGCGGATCTCTGAGGGACACCTATCACTGCTGAGTTCACCCGGTCCACTACCCGTTAACTGTATGCCATGTACTGCTTGCTGGTTACAGTAAATTACCCGTTACAGAGACTTACAGTGTCCGTGCTTTCTTAAGAACTGTCCATCTCCGCATTAAGGTAACCGCAGCTGCCGCAGAACATCTTATGGAGCTTATGGCTCCGGGGATCACCGCTCAGCCTGTGTGGAGCGTTCCATCTTGCTGCATTCCATCCCCCGGAGGCCACGCAGCGTCTGTAAAGTTACTGAATCTCTCATAGGTGGAGTCATGACAAATTAACCCCTTAATCTGTTCCACTAAAGACGTCTTATACCTTTTATTCTGCACCATCGGGCCCCACTGCCGGCAGGCGCGGTCAATCCGTGACATGAAGGAGGAAGCGAACGCATGTCTAAACCGGAGTCCCGGCCGCGGTGAGTCAGAAATCTGGCGTCACGAACAAGATACGAGCAGGACCGTTCCCTAACGGGTATAATGTGCTTTAAGAAGACTTTAATGTCTACAAAAAGGACTTTGTTCGTCCGAAAAAGAACTTTCCCGCCATTTCACCGTTGGGCCAAGATGGCGCCCAAGATGGTGTCCCCGCCATGAGGATCCGCCACGTGCAAGCCCAGGGTTGAGCCACCGCCCCTCTTCGTGGGAGGGCTAAGGCAAAGGCGCCAAAATCATTGTCCGCCCTAATTGCTCGAATCAACCAGGGGGCGGACCAAAGACCTTTTCCCACAATTGGACTATAAAAACCCCCAAGGAAGTGGGAGTGTCAGACCCTTCTTCACCAGCTCTTCACCAGAACGGTCACCGGGTGGACGGGTGTGGTTCTTTTACCAAGATGGCCAGTTTGAGACTCCAAGACCTCATGCAACAAGTGGAAGCCAAGGCCAGAGCAGCCATAGGCCACCCTGGTCCGGGTCCTGTCCTCAACATCGATGGCAGTCCCGTAGTGATGGGCGAATCCTAAATTACTCGGAATCGCTTGACTCTAGCGAGTCCGAGCCCAGGACTCGCTACTCGTTGCGAGTCTAGCGAGTCCAATGTTAATGAATGGGGAAGCGAGTAATAGCGAGTAGTGTGAGATTTACAACTCGCAGATGTGTCTCGGAAGCTTCAGCCTGAAGCAATCCGAGTTTTGTCATTTATTTGCATTGCTCGTTTACTTTGTAAGTAATTGCTGACTCGCACAGATAAGAGTCCTGTCTCCTCTGTGTTGGCTGCCAGCTCCAGGGTCCTAGAGCCCGCCTGCTGCCTGATGTAGCAGAGCTGAAATTGTTCTCAGTCTGCTCATTCCCTGTGTACAGACATGAATGTCTGTGCACAGAAATGATGTAGCAGAGCTGAGATTGTTCTCAGTCTGCTCATTCCCTGTGCATAGAGATCTATATCTATACACAGGGGATGTAGCAGAGAGGACATCGCGTTTTGGACTGCGTCGGACGGAAGAGGATTTTTTTAATTAAAGATGGAGTCCCTAATGGCTTTTTTTTTTATTTCTAATAAAAAATTTTCTTTGTGTTGTGTTTTTTTTTAAAACAATTTAATAGAAATTCATGGCGGTCATGTCTAATATTGGCGTGACCACCATAAATTTCGGGCTTAGGGCCAGCTGATAATACAAAGCTGGCCCTAACCTCTTTATTACCCAGCGTGCCACCGCTACCAGGGCCGCTGGAAGAGCGGGGTTCAGCGTCAGAGGATGGCACTTCAATGAACGCGCCATCTTCTGGGGCGGCTGCGGGCTGCAATTTGCAGCGGGGGGTGCCCAGAAAGCTTGGGCATCCCTGCGCTGCGGATTCCAGCCCCCAGCTGCTTAGCTGTACCTGGCTAGACATAGAAATTGCGCGGAGCCCCACGCATTTTTTTTAAATTATTTCATGAAATTCTGAGATTCTGACTCTGAGACTCTGACTCTGAAATTCATTAAATAATTTTAAAAAAATGCGTGGGGCTCCGCGCAATTTCTATGTCTAGCCAGGTACAGCTAAGCAGCTGAGGGCTGGAATCCGCAGCGCAGGGATGCCCAAGCTTTCTGGGCACCCCCCGCTGCAAATTGCAGCCCGCAGCCGCCCCAGAAGATGGCGCGTTCATTGAAGCGCCATCCTCTGGCGCTGAACCCCGCTCTTCCAGCGGCCCTGGTGGCGGTAGCACGCTGGGTAATAAAGGGGTTAATACCAGCTTTGTTATACAAGCTGGTATTAAGCCCGAGATTCTTAATGTCAGGCCACGTTTGACCCAGCCACTAAGAATCTCCAATAAAGGGTTAAAAAACACAGAGAAAATTTTTTATTTGAAATAAAAAAAAAAGCCATTTGGGACTCCATCTTTAATTAAAAAAATCCTCTTCCGTCCGACGTAGTCCAAAACGCGATGTCCTCTCTGCTACATGCACAGGGAATGAGCAGACTGAGAATAATCTCAGCACTGCTACATCATCTCTGTGAGCAGGCAGGTTCTAGGACCCTGGAGCTGCACAGAGAAGACAGCTGGACTCGGCTCGCAAAGAAACAGCAGTTACTTTGCGAGTTTCCCTGCTATCACTGGCACAGTAGCCAGTGATGACTCGCACGAGTCCAATGCAAACAATGGCAATCCTAGTTTTGTCAGCGTTTCTGACAAAACTAGGATTGATATTGATTTGCATTGGACTCGTGCGAGTCATCACTGGGAAACTCGCCGAGTACCGAGTCCTGCGAGTCCCTTACTACTCGCCGAGTAACGAGTCCTAGCGAGTAGATTCGCCCATCCCTACAGTCCCGATTTTTGGCAAGAAGCTCTGCAAGACCTCCGGGTGAGGCTCATGGAAACTGTCGAATGGACGATTTGTAGCTGGAGCGCGAGCCTAGGCCGCAGACTACATCATGCGATGCAGCAGAGACGACCGGGTACGACCACTCCAGGAGCGGATGATATCTCCAGTTTCACAACGACCTCCCCAACACCTACCGCTTGCCCTGCGTCCTCACCAGAGCCCATTGACTGTTTCATTCCGGTAGAGACCGCAGCTCACTCCGATTCATTGCCAGAAGCCGCAGCCGAATCTGTGCCAGAGCGGGAGCTTGTAACCTGCTCTACGGAAGAAGCCGACATTTATCCGGTTCCCGCCGCGGAACCCACCAACAGTCGTACAACTACAAAGACTGTTGCCTGTGTCTTCCCTGGACTGGAGACCTCTCTTACCAATACAGAGGCCTACCTGTTCACCGGGATGCAGACACCATTACCAGCAGTAACAGATGAAGAGGCAGGCAGCCTGGAAGCCCTGCAGGACGACCCTGTGGAAGGATCCGCAGCATCAACGCCCCGTTGCACAGGAGTTCCCATTCCAGCATCTCCAATCACCGAGCTGCCCGATGTGATCGTCGAGGGAGAGGAGGATGATGATGACGACGACGAGACCCGCAGCATTCCTGAGGATCTCGACACTGGTTTCGCCTGGGGAGACAGCGGGGATCCTCCGTCCGAGCAGCCAGCTCGGGTACACTGGTCAGGTGCATCAGCGACACCTTCCCCTGTGCCGTTCAACCGGGTTCCAGTCCAGACTGCTCGTCAAGCCCAAGCTTCCTACCAAACCACCAGCCGCACCAGTCATATTCACACTCCGAGCCATACCGACGATAATGTACGTCAGCGTCGCCGAGAGGAGTGGCGAGCCCGTGAACGCGCCAACATGGAGGCACGTGCCGAGGCTTGTCACCAACCGCCGCTGCCTGATGAACTTCGCCGGGAAGGTAGAGTCTCCATCTTTAATCTATCTAACGGGTGGGGGTTCGCTTGGGAGGTGGGTTTGAATGAAGACGTGTTTGTGGGGCGCCGGGGAGTCGAGTCACATTTGCCCAGAGGACATCCCGATCGCGACCTATACAGGGGCGATATAATCACCTACGAGCGGTATGCTTGTCTGGATGGGTGGTTCGCCATAAGGGTGCGTCATCGTCCTCCGCACCAGTGACTTAAATGCTTGGACTTTACCAATGACTCTGTTCCTGTTCAACCACTGACTGTGTGATCTGGCGGCCACAGCCTGAACTCTCATTAAGGACAGCTGATCGCCCGCCGGGTCCGCAAAATTGTTTACCTGTTTATTTTGCTTGCAACATCCTTAGCAAATATTTACCTGTTATTAATAAAAATGTTTATTACCTGTTATAAAAATGTAAAATCCTCTGTAATGTTGGGTAGTGCGACGCTTGGGACAAGCGTATTTCACCAAGGGGGAGTGTGGCGCCCCGCAACAAGTGCGTCACAGGAGGGTTTGCAGCCAAGATAGCAGCAGCAATATTCTCTGACCCAGCAGTCTTACGGTTAACTCAGAGATCCATACCCTACATGCATCACCTAGCATAGAGGGCCAATCAGGCCCTGGTGGGCGGAGTGTAAGGGTAGTGTGTAGGAGAAACAGATACACTTAGAAGAGTCGGGGAGTGTAACAGCAACCTAGAAGACCCCTGCAGATTTCCAGCTCTGCAACATAGGAGCAGGGGCTCCGCACAGTTCCGTGCGTCTTCACTGAGGCCTAAACTACCGGGATCGGGCATTAAACACGGGTCTCCAAAAACTCCCGTGCCCAACTTACAGCCGGTTTGCTGGTACCGAAGCTAGCAGCAGTTCACCTCTGCTATGCGAACCAGAAGAATGGAGGATCGCTTTACAGGAGCACCCCGCCACCTGCCAAATCCAGTCGTCTAACCAGCGGTGTACCCACAAAAGGGACCCAAGGCTCCCCAAAACATCCATAACGTACACTTTGGATAGGGCATTGAAGCAGCCTCCCTGTACCCGATCTGGTATTCCTGGGCGACAACGGCAACACAACTTAACTAGAATGGAGGAACACCGCGGATCTCTGAGGGACACCTATCACTGCTGAGTCCACCCGGTCCACTACCCGTTAACTATATGCCATGTACTGCTTGCTGGTTACAGTAAATTACCCGTTACAGAGACTTACAGTGTCCGTGCTTTCTTAAGAACTGACCATCTCCGCATTAAGGTAACCGCAGCTGCCGCAGAACATCTTATGCAGCTTATGGCTCCGGGGATCACCGCTCAGCCTGTGGGGAGCATTCCATCTTGCTGCATTCCATCCCCCGGAGGCCCCGCAGCGTCTGTAAAGTTACCGAATCTCTCATAGTTGGCGTCACGACAAATTAACCCCTTAATCTGTTCCCCTGAAGACGTCTTATACCTTTTATTTTGCACCACCGGGCCCCACTGCCGGCAGGCGCGGTCCATCCGTGACATGAAGGAGGAAGCGAACGCCTGTCTAAACCGGAGTCCCGGCCGTGGTGAGTCACACACACTGCCCCTGGCAGCTGCTCCAGGCTCCTGTCCTGCTGGCACACACTGCCCCTGGCAGCTGCTCCAGGCTCTTGTCCTGCTGGCACACACTGCCCCTGGCAGCAGCTCCAGGCTCCTGTCCTGCTGGCACACACTGCCCCTGGCAGCAGCTCCAGGCTCCTGTCCTGCTGGCACACACTGCCCCTGGCAGCAGCTCCCGGGTCCTGTCCTGCTGGCACACACTGCCCCTGACAGCAGCTCCTGTCCTGCTGGCACACACTGCCCCTGGCACACTCCCGGCTCCTGTCCTGCTGGCACACACTGCCCTGGCAGCAGCTCCAGGCTCCTGTCCTGCTGGCACACACTGCCCTGGCAGCTAGTCTGCACGCTGACTTACAGGGAGTTGTCTTCTGCTCTCTGCTATCAGCCATTAAAAGGCTAAATAATGTTTTTTTTTTTAGTGGGATCACAACATATATGACTGGTGGCTACACCTCCTTGCATAGGAAAATAATAATGAGAGCAGTCTGTGCTACTGCTCTAGGCTCCTGGGGGCCCATAGCCAGATCGACCTCATTGCAGTGAAGTTCCAGGAAAGCTCCCTGCCTGGACATGTGTGCCACCATGATGTGCGCTGTCAATGGCATCTCCAGGCAGGAAATTTTCCTAGAATTACACTGCAATACAGAATAGCAGCACAGCCCCAGTAGAGCTCCCATCATCTCTTCTGCGACATTACATCATCAGATAGTAGGCACCAGCATGTATGTGCCAGCTGACAAGAAGTGGATCCCGGGGGACCAGAGCAGATGGGAGAGAGGTGAGTATGTTTTTTTTTTTTTAATATGTGTTCGAGATATGTGAGGGCTCACACTGAATATAGCAAGCTATGCGGGGGTTCATACTGTATACAGGTGGTTGTATGAAGGCTTATACTGTATATAAGAGCTATATAGGGTTTATGCTGTACATAAGAAGCTATTTTAGAGCTTATACTGTATATATAGCACTATATAAGGGCTATTCCTGTATACAGGGGCTATGTGAGGGCTCATACTGTATGGAGGGGTTATGTGAGAGCTTGAACTGTACGTAGGGGCTATGTGAGAGCATATACTGTATACAGGAGCCTATGTGAGGGCTCATACTGTATACAGGAGGCTGTGTGAGGGCTCATACTGTATACAGGAGACTATTTGAGGGCTCATACTGTATACAGGAGGCTATGTGAGGGCTTATACTGTAAACACGTCACCCTGCCTGTTTATATGTAAACATGACTTTGCACAAAGTAATAAAAATGCCTTAAAAGATTCTCTCTCTTATTATTATGGCATTTGGGAAATATAAATAATTATGGTAATCCTAATTGACCTAAAACAGAAAGGGTTTATTCTGATTTCATGTCAGATAGTGAGATGTGTCTTAATATATAGTGTATGTAAACTTCTGGTTTCATCTGAAATGATCTAATTGAAACATCAAATGGCGCTCCTTCCCTTACGACCCCTGCCGTGCGCCCAAACAGTGGTTTTACACCACATATAGAGTATTGGCATGCTCAGGACAAATTGTCCAACAAGTTTTGGGATCCATTTTAACCCGTTGCCTCTGTGATAGTGAATGAAATTTTTTTTTCATTTTCACAGCACAACATTATAAAATTCTGTGAAGCCCCTGGGGGTTGCCTTGGAGGGTCTAGTTTCCAAGATAGGATCACTTGTGCATTGTTTCAACTGTTTAGGCGCATCAGGGGTTCTCCAAATGCAACATGGTGTCAGGGAATGATTCCAGCTTCACTCCTTCCCTTCCAAGCTGTACCATGCGCCCAAACAGTGATTTCTGATCACATATGGGGTGTCCGCGCACTCGGGAGAAATTACACAACAAATTTCAGGGTCCATTTTCTCCTGTTACCCTTGTGGAAATGTAATATTTGATGGTAAAGTAACAGTTTTGTTAGAAAAAGTAAAATGTTGATTTTTTCCTTCCACATTGCTCTAGTTCCTGTGAAGCTCTCCCCTCTCGCCTCCGCTCTCCCCTCCAGCCTCCGCTCTCCCCTCCCACCTCCGCTCTCCCCTCCCGCCTCCGCTCTCCCCTCCAGCCTCCGCTCTCCCTCCAGCCTCTCCCATCCAGCCTCTGCTCTCCCCTCCAGCCTCTGCTCTCCCTCCAGCCTCTCCCCTCCACCGACTCTCCGCTCTCCCCTCCAGCCTCCGCTCTCCCCTCCCCCCTCCGCCTCCTCCCCCCTCGCCTCTCCCTCCAGCCCCGCTCTCCCCTCCAGCCTCTCCCTCCAGCCTCCCTCTCTCAGCCCCGCTCCCAGCCTTCCCCCTCCTCCGCTCTCCCCTCCAGCCTCCGCTCTCCCTCCAGCCCCGCCCCCCCCTCCAGCCTCTCCCCTCCACCTCCGCTCTCCCCTCCAGCTCCGCCCTACTCCGCCCCTCCACCTCCCTCCCTCCAGCCTCCGCCTCCCTCCAGCTCTCCCTCCCCTCCGCTCTCCCCTCCAGTCCTTCCCTCTCCCCTCCAGCCCCTCCCTCCGCCTCCGCTCTTCCCCCAGCCTCGCTCTCCCCTCTCCGCCTCCGCCCTCCACCTCCGCCTCCCCTCCAGCCACCGCTCTCTCCACCTCCGCCTCCCCTCCGCCTCCCCCCAGCTCTGCCTCTCCCCTCCAGCCTCCCCCCCTCCAGCCTCCGCTCTCCCCCGCCTCCGCCTCCCCCTAGCCTCTCCTCCCCTCCAGCCCCGCCCCCTCACTCTCCCCTCCTCCAGCTCCTCTCCAGCTCTCCCCTCCTCCGCCTCTCCTCCCGCCCCCCCCCCCCCCCCCCCCCCCCCCCCCCCCCCCCCCCCCCCCCCCCCCCCCCCCCCCCCCCCCCCCCCCCCCCCCCCCCCCCCCCCCCCCCCCCCCCCCCCCCCCCCCCCCCCCCCCCCCCCCCCCCCCCCCCCCCCCCCCCCCCCCCCCCCCCCCCCCCCCCCCCCCCCCCCCCCCCCCCCCCCCCCCCCCCCCCCCCCCCCCCCCCCCCCCCCCCCCCCCCCCCCCCCCCCCCCCCCCCCCCCCCCCCCCCCCCCCCCCCCCCCCCCCCCCCCCCCCCCCCCCCCCCCCCCCCCCCCCCCCCCCCCCCCCCCCCCCCCCCCCCCCCCCCCCCCCCCCCCCCCCCCCCCCCCCCCCCCCCCCCCCCCCCCCCCCCCCCCCCCCCCCCCCCCCCCCCCCCCCCCCCCCCCCCCCCCCCCCCCCCCCCCCCCCCCCCCCCCCCCCCCCCCCCCCCCCCCCCCCCCCCCCCCCCCCCCCCCCCCCCCCCCCCCCCCCCCCCCCCCCCCCCCCCCCCCCCCCCCCCCCCCCCCCCCCCCCCCCCCCCCCCCCCCCCCCCCCCCCCCCCCCCCCCCCCCCCCCCCCCCCCCCCCCCCCCCCCCCCCCCCCCCCCCCCCCCCCCCCCCCCCCCCCCCCCCCCCCCCCCCCCCCCCCCCCCCCCCCCCCCCCCCCCCCCCCCCCCCCCCCCCCCCCCCCCCCCCCCCCCCCCCCCCCAGCCTCTGCTCTCCCCTCCAGCCTCCGCTCTCCCTCCAGCCTCGCTCTCCCTCAGCCACCCCTCTCCCCTCCAGCCTCTCCCTCCAGCCTCCGCTCTCCCCACCTCCCTCTCCCTCCAGCCTCTCCCCTCGCCTCTCCCCTCCAGCCTCCGCTCTCCCCACCAGCCTCTCCCCTCCAGCCTCGTTCTCCCTTCCAGCCATGCTCTCCCCTCCAGCCTCTCCCCTCCAGCCCTCTCCCCTCCAGCCTCTCCCCTCCAGCCTCCTCTCTCCCCTCCAGCCTCCTCTCTCCCCTCCAGCTCTCCCTCAGCCTCCGCTCTCCCCTCCAGCTCCGCTCTCCCTCCGCCTCCCCCTCCAGCCTCCGCTCTCCCCTCCAGCCTCTCCCCTCCAGCTCTCCCCTCCAGCCTCCGCTCTCCCTCCAGCCTCCGCTCTCCCCTCCAGCCTCCGCTCTCCCCTCCAGCCTCCCCCTCCAGCTCCGCCTCCCTCCAGCCTCCGCTCTCCCTCCAGCCTCCGCCCTCCAGCCTCCGCTCCTCTCCCTCCAGCCTGCTCCTCCAGTCCCCTCTCCCTCTCCCCCTCCAGTCTCCGCTCTCCCCTCCAGCTCTCCCTCCTCCCCTCCAGCCTCTCCCCTCCAGCCTCCGCTCTCCCCTCCAGCCTCCGCTTCTCCCTCCAGCCTCCGCCCTCCAGCCTCCTCTCCCTCCAGCTCCGCCTCTCCACTCCGCTCTCCCCTCCCAGCCTCCGCTCTCCCCTCAGCTCCCTCCCTCAGCCTCCGCTCTCCCCTCCAGCCTCCGCTCTCCCCTCCAGCTCCGCTCTCCCCTCTAGCCTCTCCCCTCCATCTCCGCCTCCCCTCCACTCCGCCCTCCAGCCTCCGCTCTCCCCTCCAGCCTCCGCTCTCCCCTCCAGCCTCCTCCCCTCCCGCCTCCTCTCCCCTCCGCCTCCGCTCTCCCCCTCCAGCCTCCGCTCTCCCCTCCAGCCTCCGCCCTCCAGCCTACGTCTTCCCTTCCAGCCACCGCTCTCCCCTCCAGCCTCTCCCCTCCGCCTCCGCTCTCTCCCCCAGCCTCCCCTCCAGCCTCCGTCTCCCCTCCAGCCACGCTCTCCCC
>JARQOC010004002.1:0-12673 GCA_033576535.1 Allobates femoralis
TGCCATGCACCAGGGGGGTGACAGGTCCTCTTTAATCACCCAGGGAGGCCTGGGAAAGGAAGTCAAAGAAAGAACTAAACCAGATGCAGAAAAAAACTACTCAGTCCAGAATAGTCTCATGCTCTGCATCTATTTAAACATCGAAGTGACAGAGCACTTAAAGGGCACCTGTCAGATTGTTTATACCCCCAAGCTATCACTATCTGTACCTGCAGCTACATAATCCTTACCTAAGCATCCCTGTCTTAGCTAATAGTGTAATGTTAAAGTTGAAAAAATCAGTTATAAACCTACATTTTCTACTAGTCTGTGTGTAAATCTACATAAATAAAATGTAATGGGGGCCTCTGATAGGACTATTCTCTGCTGGAGCGCGCTCCCCACTATTGTCATCCCCTAGGTATGGATTTCTAAACCAGAACTTGTCCTCTGCACTTGCACTTTATGATGTTCACTGTGTATCATGGATTTTATGTATTTTGGTCTACATGCTGTGATCTTGCAAAACCCTACTATGTATAGAGGTTGTAAATGATGTTTCTATGCAAATGAGTCATTGTACATAACAGTACCTGTGTCATATATACCATATACCCATGTTTTACCTTTTGTAATAGCATGCAGTTGGGCTGATAATTTTTGGCTCTGCTTTAGTGGTGAGCTGCGTCTCCCTGATTCTATCCCCTTTTCACTCATTTTTAAACTAAAAAATAAAATCACTCTTTTATTGCAATATACTCCATGTTTCCTCTTGTATACTATAAACAAAATGTAAGGTTACAACTGTTCTTTTCAACTTTAACAGTACACTATTTGCTAATGCAGGTGACTCACCGTGGCCGGCTGACTCCGGTTGATACAGGCGATTCTTCTCCTTCCTTGTCACGGGTGGACCGCGCCTGCCGGTAGTGGGGCCCGGTGTAGTGCAGATCAAAATTGAAGACGTCTTGCGGGAACAGATTAAAAAGGGGTTTAATTTGTTTGATTCGTGACGCCACCTATGAGTAGATTCGGTAAGGGCTACCGACGCTGCGGAACCCCCGGGGGATGGACAGCAGCAAAATGTTACGCTCCCCACAGGCTGAGCGGTGATCCCCGGGGGCTGGAGCTGCTCAAGATGTTGTGCGGCAGCTGCGGTTACCTTTAGTTAACGACGGACAGTTCATAAGGAGACACGGACACAGATAGTCTCTGCAACGGGTCTTTACTGTAACCAGCAGGCAGTACATGGTATACAGTGGTTGAGTAGTAGACCGGGTGGACTCAGCAGTGATAGTGTTCCTCAGAGATCCGCAGTGTTCCTCCATTCTACCTACTTAGTTCCTTCTTTTTGCCAGCGTCGCCCAGGAATACCAGGTCGGGTACGGGGAGGCTGCTTCAATGCCCTATCCATGATGTACGTTCTGGATGCTTTGGGGAGCCTTGGGTCCCTCAGTGGGTACACCGCTGGTTAGACGACTGGAAACTGGCTGGTGGTGGGGTGCTCCTATAAAGCTGCTCCTCCACGGGGCTGGTTCGCGTGGCAGAGGTGAACTGCTGCCAGCTTCGGTACCAGTGAACCGGCTGTAAGTTGTGGGCACGGGAGTCTTTTGGGAACCCGTGTAGATAAGCCCAATCCCGGTGGTTAAGGCCTCAGGTGCTGACACCCGACCGGTGACGGCCCAGGGGCCCGCACGGAGTGCGGAGCCCCCGCTCCTCTCCAAGTTCTAGTCTGCTCTCGTCAGGTTCTAGATTCCTTCTCCTGACTCTGTTCTGACTCAACTGTCTAGATTATTGTGTGTTCTACTACACTACCCTAACACTCCACCCACCAGGACCTAGGATTGGTCCCCTGTTCTAGGTGTTGTATGTTGGGTTGGATCTCAGAGTTAACTATTGCACTGCTTTGTCAGAGAATATTGCGGCTGCAATACTCCCTTGTGACGCACTCGTTGCGGGGCGCCACACTCCCCCTTGGTTAAATCAGCTTGTCCCCAAGCGTCAAACTACTCACATTACAGAGGTTTTTGCATTTTTATACATATATGACACACTTTTATTAAAATAGAAAACAGGTAAAGGTATGCTTTGGTGACATAAGCAAAGAAACAGGTAATCACTTTGTGCGGACCCGGCGTGCGGTCGGCTGTACTTTAAACTAGAGTCCAGGCTGTAGCCGCAAGATCACACAGTCAATGATTAACGGGAACAGAGTCATTGAGGAAGTTCAAGTTTTAAAGTCACTGGCTCTGAGGGTGATGGCGCACCCGGATAGCGAACCACCCATCTGCACAAGCGTAGCGCTCGTAGGTGATAATATCGCCCCGGTATAGGTCGCGATCGGGATGTCCTCTTGGCAAGTTGGACTCAACGTCCCGGCGCCCCACAAACACCTCCTCATTCAAACCCACCTCCCAAGCGAACCCCCACCCGGTATTTAAGTTAAAGGTGGAAATTCTACCTTCACGGCGGAGTTCATCAGGCAGCGGCGGCTGGCGGCGAGCCTCGGCACGGGCCTCCATGTTGGCGCGTTCTCGGGCTTGCCACTCCTCTCGTCGTCTCTGGCGTACATCTCCGTCGTTACGGCTCGGGGTGTAGAGATGAGTAACGGAGCTGGTGGTTTGGCGGGAAGCTTGAACTTGGCGGGCTGTCTGTATCGGAACCCGGTGGAACGGCACAGGGGAAGGTGTCGGCAGTGCACCCGACCAGTGTACCCGAGCTGTATGCCCGGTAGGAAGTTCCTTGTTGTCTCCCCAAGCGAACCCGGTGTCGAAATCCTCAGCGGTGCTGTGGGTCTCGTCGTCATCCTCTCCGACCTCTTCCTCGATGACCACATCAGGCTGCTCGATGATGAAAGACGTTAAAGCTTGTTCCGTTGTACAACAGGGCGGTGGTGCTGCGGATCCTTCCGTAGGGACGTCCTGCAGGGCTTCCAGGCTGCCTGCCTCTTCATCTGTTTCCGCAGGTAAAGGTGTTTCAATCCCGGTTACCCGGTAGGCCTCGGCAATGGCAAGGGAAGCCTCCGGTACGGGGATAAAACAGGCGACTGTCTCTGTAGAGGTGAAACATGTCGCGGGTTCCTCAGTGGGAACCTGGTAGAGATCGAGTTCTTCCATGGAGCGTGTTATGAGCTCCGGCTCAAGAACGGGATCGGTTGCGATATTGGTCGCTGGAACGGGTCGAGTTGCGGCCTCCACCGGAATGACGCAGTCTATTGGCTCTGGTGACAGAGCAGGACAGGTGGTAGGCGTCGGCGAGGCGGTCGAGAAGCTGGTGACGTCGTCTGGGCTTGGAGAAGCTGTACCCGATCGGCTCTGCTGCATCGCATGGTGTAGGCGTCTGCCTAGGGTCGCGCTCCAGCTACGGATCATCCATTCCACTGTCTCTAGTAACCGCACCCGGAGGTCTTGTAGAGCTTCTAGCCAGAAGTCGGGACTGCCGTCTATGGTAAGGGCAGGATCCGGACCCGGTTGGCTGATGGCTGCTCTGGCCTCCGCCTCGACCTCCCGCATCAGGTCTTGGAGTCTCATGCTGGCCATTCTTCTTGGAGGGAAACCACACCCGTTCAACCGGTAAGACGTCCTGGTAGAGCTGGTGAAGATGTCTCCTCTCTCCGTCGGTGTGTCTATGACACTCCCATTTCCTCTGGGCTTTTGTAGTCCAATCGTGGGAAAAGTCTTTGGGGTCCGCCCCCATGGTTGATTCGAGCAATCAGGGCGGACAAAGAGTTTGGCGCCTTTTGTCTTTGGCCCTCCCACAATGAGGGGGGGGTTGACTCACTCCTGGGCTTCACGTGGCGGCTTCTTGTGGCGGGAGCGCCATCTTGGGCGCCATCTTGACCCAATGGTGTAAAGGCGGGAAAGTTCTTTTAGGGACGAACAAAGTCCAATTGTAGACAATAAAGTCCAATTTAAGCACAATATACACGTTGGGTAACGGGCCTGCTCGTATCCTGTTCGTGACGCCATTTTCTGACTCACCGTGGCCGGCTGACTCCGGTTGATACAGGCGATTCTTCTCCTTCCTTGTCACGGGTGGACCGCGCCTGCCGGTAGTGGGGCCCGGTGTAGTGCAGATCAAAATTGAAGACGTCTTGCGGGAACAGATTAAAAAGGGGTTTAATTTGTTTGATTCGTGACGCCACCTATGAGTAGATTCGGTAAGGGCTACCGACGCTGCGGAACCCCCGGGGGATGGACAGCAGCAAGATGTTACGCTCCCCACAGGCTGAGCGGTGATCCCCGGGGGCTGGAGCTACTCAAGATGTTGTGCGGCAGCTGCGGTTACCTTTAGTTAACGACGGACAGTTCATAAGGAGACACGGACACAGATAGTCTCTGCAACGGGTCTTTACTGTAACCAGCAGGCAGTACATGGTATACAGTGGTTGAGTAGTAGACCGGGTGGACTCAGCAGTGATAGTGTTCCTCAGAGATCCGCAGTGTTCCTCCATTCTACCTACTTAGTTCCTTCTTTTTGCCAGCGTCGCCCAGGAATACCAGGTCGGGTACGGGGAGGCTGCTTCAATGCCCTATCCATGATGTACGTTCTGGATGCTTTGGGGAGCCTTGGGTCCCTCAGTGGGTACACCGCTGGTTAGACGACTGGAAACTGGCTGGTGGTGGGGTGCTCCTATAAAGCTGCTCCTCCACGGGGCTGGTTCGCGTGGCAGAGGTGAACTGCTGCCAGCTTCGGTACCAGTGAACCGGCTGTAAGTTGTGGGCACGGGAGTCTTTTGGGAACCCGTGTAGATAAGCCCAATCCCGGTGGTTAAGGCCTCAGGTGCTGACACCCGACCGGTGACGGCCCAGGGGCCCGCACGGAGTGCGGAGCCCCCGCTCCTCTCCAAGTTCTAGTCTGCTCTCGTCAGGTTCTAGATTCCTTCTCCTGACTCTGTTCTGACTCAACTGTCTAGATTATTGTGTGTTCTACTACACTACCCTAACACTCCACCCACCAGGACCTAGGATTGGTCCCCTGTTCTAGGTGTTGTATGTTGGGTTGGATCTCAGAGTTAACTATTGCACTGCTTTGTCAGAGAATATTGCGGCTGCAATACTCCCTTGTGACGCACTCGTTGCGGGGCGCCACACAGGAATGCTTAGCTAAGGACTATGAAGATGCAGGTACAGATAGTGATAGCAAAGGGTACATAAATGATCTGACAGGTGCCCATTACTAAAGGAAACCAGCTTACATGTCTGCAAGGACAGGTGAGGCAAGAGACACAGCAGAAGGACCAACACAAGCAACTAGCAGCAGAAGGCATGCTGATAACAGGTATAGGTAAACAGAACTTCAGATGAGTTCCTTCAGAGGAAACTCTCACATGGTTTGCAGGAGTAGGCGGAGAAACTTGAGAAGCCACAAGGAGCAGAAAACCAGGCAGTATAGTCAAGCAGAGAACTAGAGGCCGAACTGGAGTTTATATAGGCAGGCAAATGAAGAGGACTGAAGTAAAAGACGCCATCTTGGAAGAGGGCAAGAATGCCCAAAAGGTTGTCAGAATATCTGGAGTTCTGACAAATAGTGTAGGCTAATGTCTGTGCCAAAACAGCAGAGCTACACTGTAAAACAGTTTGAACTGTGCTTGGCACCTTTTGGTCCATTTTTAAGGTGTTTTTTATGCGTTTGATGATGCCTGCAATTGATTTCAATGGAGTATGGGGGATTTGGTGAACACCCCGCTATTCAGCAAACCGAATACAAACACTCAGGTATTCACTCATCTCTACTTCCAAGCTTATCCCAATCTTAGTTTTGTCAGGCCACAGGACAAGTCTTCAAAATGTAGGTCTTTGTTCCTGTGTATGTTTGTAAACATCAATATGTCTTTTCTTTTTTCTTTTGGAGTAATGGCTTCTTTCATAATGTGGTGGTGTGCACCATTGTGTTGGAAAAGGTCTGAGCATTCCTACATGAACAGTTTCCTAGAAGGTGGATTGGTCGTCGTGGGCCAGTTGAATGGCTACCAAGGTCTCCCGATCTAACCCCCTTAGACTTTTATCTTTGGGGTCACCTGAAGGCAACTGTCTATGCTGTGAACATTCAAGATGTGCAGCATCTGAAACAACGGATACTGGAAGCCTGTGCTAGCATTTCTTCTGCGGTGTTGCTATCAGTGTGTCAAGAGCGGGAGAAGAGGGCTGCATTGACAATCCAACACAATGGGCAGCACTTTGAACACATTTTAGAACTGGTCATAAACTTGTAAATAACTCATGAAAGAATAAAGTTACATTAATACCAAGCACACCATTGTTTTTCTTATGAAATTCTCAATACGTTTGATGTGTCACATGACCCTCTTCCAATTGAAACAAATAAAGTTGGATCCAAAATGGCTGACTTCAAAATGGCCGCCATGGTCACTACCCATTTGGAAAAGTTTCCCCCCCTCCCATATACGAAGGTGCCACAAACAGGAAGTTGATCTCACCATCCATTCCCATTTTATTTAGTTGTATCCATATACATGGCCCACCCTGTATTAGGTGAATACCTCAAAGTGATGTGAGACTTCAATCCTTAAATGAGGACAGTGGTTAGGTGGGTTCCAATGAATAACTGAAAAGAGAAGAGAGTAGATTAAAGGTAACAAGCAAAAGAGAAGGGAAAACAAGTTCCTGATAGTTCTAGGACTGTTCAGAGAAGTTACCTATATGCCTGATATGAATAACAGTGTCCAGGGGTTATAATATTTCAAGACAGTCAAAATGTGTTAACCTGTGAGATATACAGAGAGGAATAATATTATAGCAAAAGAGTATGGTATTAATTGTGTTGGTACAAGGTTTTACCTGATCACATACATATTATGGTATAATTCATCATTTAGGATATATTAGGAAGCTATCCTGGAAGTACTGTCATTACTAGGGAAACAAAAGACTCTGTAGCCGTATATTAACCTCTATCTACATATATAAAGTAAAGCAGAGTTGATAAAGAATATGCCATTAAAGGGTTATATAGGCAACTTACAGGTTAAAGTATCATTATAAACAGTGGCGTAACGTCAGGCCCAGGGGCCCCGATGCGAAAGCTCCAACGGGGCCTCCAATTATTGGAAATCTTTAATAGTAATACTCTTTTTCTATAGGCCAAAGGGACATTTGGGGCCCCCTAGCCTGCGATTACAACCCCTGCACCTATTGTAATACGCCCCTGATTATGAAGTCCCTACGGATATCAGGTAGGTACAGGTGAGTTATCGGTTCCAAGGAAAACCCACTGCCTGTTGGGGCAAAGACAGATGTGATATATAAAGCAAAAGGAATACTGCCACCATTGGAAGAAGGTTTTGTCAGTTACCTGAGGGCTGGGTAAGTGCAGATATTATATATCACTAGATGGTGGCCCGATTCTAACGCATCGGGTATTCTAGAATATAGAAGTAGAGATTGCATGGGGAAGGCGGTGAGGGCTGAATTGGGAGGAACTTTGAAGAAGGAGCGGCGGGGAAAGGACGGCGTGGCAGGGGGGAGGAGGGAGGACAGAATAGCATGGGGGAGGAGAATGGAGGACAGAGGAGGTAGCGGCGGGGTGTGGGAGGATGTAGCAGTACAGGCAGGGGGAGGAAGGAGTGGCATGGGGAGGATGGAGCACAGAGCGGCAGGGGGGAGGAGGACGGAGGACGAAGCGGCGGAGAGGGGGAGGAAGCGATATCGGCGACAGACACACGCAAAAAACCCTTAGACAATTATATAGTAGATAGAACTGTACACCACAGCACTATATATCAGGGCACTGTACACCATACATAATATACACAGCACTGTACACCACGGCATTATATACCACAGAACTGTACACTATGACATTATATACCACAGAACTGTACCCCACGGCATTATACACCATAGAATTGTACAACACAGCATTTTATACTACAGAACTGTACACCACAGCATTTTATACACAGCACTGTACACACCACGGCATTGTATACCACAGAACTGTACACCATGGCATTATATACCACAGAATTGTACACTATGACATTATATACCACAGAACTGTACCCCACTGCATTGTACACCATAGAACTGTACAACACAGCATTATATACCAGGGCACTGTACACCATGGCATTATATACACAGCACTGTACACTACGGCATTATATACCACAGCACTGTACACCATGGCATTATATGCCACAGAACTGTACACATCGGCATTATATACCACAGAACTGTACACTATGACATTATCTACACAGAACTGTACCCCACGGCATTATACACCATAGAACTGTACACCACAGCATTATATACCAGGGCACTGTACACCATGGTATTATATACACAGCACTGTACACCACGGCATTATATACCACAGCACTGTACACCACGGCATTATATACCACAGAACTGTACACCACGGCATTATGTATCACAGACCTGTACATCACGGCATTATATACCACAGAACTGTACACCATGACATTATATACCATATCACTGTACACAACGGCATTATATACCAAAGTACTGTACACCATAGCATTATATACCACAGAACTGTACACCACGGCATTATATACCACAGAACTGTATGTACACCACGGCATTGTATACCAGGGCACTGTACACCATAGCATTATATACCACAGCACTGTACACCACAGCATTATATACATCACTGTACACCATAGGATTATATACCGCAGCACTGTACACCACAGCATTATATATCACAGAATTGTACACCATAGCATTACATACCACATTACTGTACACCATAGCATTATATACCAGGGCACTGTACACCCCAGTACTGTACGCCATGGCAATACATACACAGTACTGTACACTATGGCATTTTGTATCACAGCGCTGTACACCATGGCATTACATACACAGTACTGTACACTATGGCATTATATATCACAGAACTGTACACCACGGCGTTGTATACCACATCACTGTACAACACAGCATTATATACCACATCACTGTACACCATAGCATTATATACCACATTACTGTACACCACAGCATTATATACCACAGAACTGTACACCATAGCATTATATACCACAGAACTATACACCACGGCATTTTATACACAGCACTGTACACCACGGCATTATATACACAGAACTGTACCCCACAGCATTGTACACCATAGAACTGTACAACACAGCATTATATACCAGGGCACTGTACACCATGGCATTATATACACAGCACTGTACACCACGGCATTATATACCACAGCACTGTACACCACGGCATTATATACACAGAACTGTACCCCACGGCATTATATACCACAGAACTGTACTCCACGGCATTATATACCACAGCACTGTACACCACGGCATTATATACCACAGCACTGTACACCACGGCATTATATGCCACAGAACTGTACACCACGGCATTATATACCACAGAACTGTACACCACGGCATTATTTACCACAGAACTGTACACCACGTCATTTTGTACACAGCACTGTCCACCAAGGCATTATATAACACAGAACTGTACACCACGACATTATATACACAGAACTGTACCCCACGGCATTATACACCATAGATCTGTACAACACAGCATTATATACCAGGGCACTGTACACCATGGCATTATATACACAGCACTGTACACCACGGCATTATATACCACAGAACTATACACCATGACATTATATACACAGAACTGTACCCCACGGCATTATACACTATAGAACTGTACACCACAGCATTATATAGCAGGGCACTGTACACCATGGCATTATATACACAGCACTGTACACCACGGCATTATATACCACAGCACTGTACATCACGGCATTATATACCACAGAACTGTACACCACGGCATTATATACCACAGAACTGTACACTATGACATTATATACACAGAACAGTACCCCACGGCATTATACACCATAGAACTGTACACCACAGAATTATATAGCAGGGCACTGTACAGCACGGCATTATATACACAGCACTGTACACCACGGCATTATATACCACAGAACTGTACACCACGGAATTATATACCACAGAACTGTACACCACGGCATTATATACACAGCACTGTACACCACGGCATTATATACCACAGCACTCAGAATCAATGCATACAAGATGAGCCTTTTACCAAAACTTTTATATATTTTTAGATCTATCCCTTTAATAATCCCGAATAAGTGGTTACAAAAATTGCAATCTCAGTTGGTTACATTCATTTGGGCAAAAAAGAAACCTAGGGTAGCGAGATTAATCCTAGAAAAGAACAAAAAACATGGAGGACTCGCCTTGCCCAATTTAACTGCCTACTATCATGCTACTCTAATTAAATTAAGCCAGAATTGGTGGGCAGGAGTAGATGGGCCGACTTGGTTAGATCTAGAGGAATCTATTAAACCTCAGGGTGACCTTGGCCTCAACACTCTCTCCTACTTATGTGACAAAACTAAGAAACTCCCTGAGGAAATTGCTGTCAGATCTGCAATCCTTTCTTGGAGAACTCTACTGAAGCTATCTCACAAGTCTCATCCTACGGTGTCTCCAACGTGGATAAATATAGATATCTTGGAACTTATATCGTCAAGAATTAAACTAAACTCATGGAAGAAACTAGGTGTCAAGTACATTGCAGACATAATAGATGAAAGTAAAAAACTCATTCCCTTCCAACTTCTTATGGAAAAATTTAAACTCGACATCATAGAAGAGATGACATGGAAGAAGATTCAAAATCTCATCAACTCCCATAAACTAAACTTTTTTCTACCCCAGAACCTAGCTCAGATGTTCAGATATCCTCGAAGCCTTCTTTTCTGGAAAACTGGGCATATACCGTATATACTCGTGTATAAGCCGACCCGTGTATAAGCCGACCCCCCTACTTTTGCCCCCAAAACCTGGGAAAATTTATTGACTCGTGTATAAGCCGAGGGTGGACCCCAGCACAGGTATACAACCCCCAGCAGTGTGGTATACAGCAGCCTCCCCAGTGGTATATACAGGCCCCAGCAGTGTTACAGCAGCAGCCCCAGTGGTATATACAGCAGCAGCCCCAGTGGTAGTATACAGCAGCCCCAGAGGTATATACAGCAGCCCCAGTGGTAGTATACAGCAGCAGCCCCAGTGGTAGTATACACGCAGCCCCAGTAGTATATACAGCCCCAGTGGTAGTATACACGCAGCCCCAGTAGTATATACAGCCCCAGTGTTAGTATACAGCCCCAGTGGTAGTATACAGCAGCCCCAGTGGTATATTCAGCCCCAGTGGTAGTATACAGCAGCCCCAGTGGTATATACAGCCCCAGTGGTAGTATACAGCCCCAGTGGTAGTATACATACAGCCCCAGTAGTAGTATACAGCCCCAGTGGTAGTATACAGGGCCCCAGCAGGGCCCCCCTCATAATTTGGCGCCCCCACCTCACTTTCTGGGCCCCCCCGCATGCAGCGCTGCACATATACATTACCTGTCTAGCAGCTGTCACCCTCCGATGGCGGATCGCGGCTCCCGGCTCCGGGCTCCATCTTCCTCGCTGTCTTCCTGCTTTGTGACCGGGGCTCATCGCGATGACGTCATCGCGACGCTGGTCGGTCACATGACAAGGAAGACACAGAGGAAGATGGAAGCCGGAGCCGGGAGCCGCGATCCGCCATCGGAGGGTGACAGCTGCTAGACAGGTAATGTATATGCGCAGCGCTGCATGCAGGGGGCCCAGAAAGTGAGGTGGGGGCGCCAAACTTTGAGGTGGCCGTATTGACTCGCGTATAAGCCGAGGGGGGAAATTTTCAGCCCAATTTTTGGGCTGAAAAACTCGGCTTATACGCGAATATATACGGTATATCAAAGCTTTAACCAAGACACTCATTTCTCATACTCATCGAATGTACAAGCATGGGAAAAAGAACTAAATGTAGAAATTACAACAGATGTCTGGCATCAAATTTTCAAATCTATCTACTCTTACATCCCCTGCTCATCCCTTGCAGAGACCCACTATAAGATTTACACACGCTGGTATTATACCCCTCTTAAACTTCATCAAATTCAAAACTCCAACTCCCCCCTCTGCTGGAGGAATTGTAATGCTATTGGTAGCTTGACTCACATTTTTTGGAGCTGTAGAGTTCTCAAATGCTTCTGGGACAGAGTTGAGGCTCTAATTAATATCATCACTGGCTTGAAATTACACCTATCTTCTGAACTAGTACTTCTCCTTGTTGGCCTCGAATCCATCCCTAATAAACATAGACCTATCATTACGCAAATTCTACTCACAGCTAAAAGTAACATTGCTGCCCTCTGGAGGGACCCTATTCCCCCTACGGTGGAAAACACAATAGAGAAAATAGCATGTCACAACACATACGAATACACATACGCCCTTAGAAACAACCTTTTAAAAAAATACTCCAAAAAATGGAAGGAGTGGAATAAAATTATGTCTCCTACAAATCAACCATAAAGACCTCAACATTGTACAAGACCAGATTAATCTTCGTACCCCAATCCAACTTATTTAGCATTACTATTTCAAGTAAATCATACCCACGTTAATTCATAGCGGGCATTCTTATATACGTACTCTTTGTACTTCCATGAATGTAAATAGTTAAGTTACTGTTTAGCAACTCGCTATTCATTAAATAATCAAATTAATGGAATATGATTGATATTTATGTAAATCATTGATCGAGCGACTAAAGTC
>JARQOC010004003.1:0-12673 GCA_033576535.1 Allobates femoralis
ACTATCCGGTGACATTTCCCCTAATCCTGGCCCACCCCACCACCCCATCTCACTCCCCTCCACCCCACTCCAACGACCCACCACCAACCCCCGTAACCCCCTTAACCTCCGTCCCATTCCCCCCACCCCTGCCTCCCCTGTCCCCTTACCCGGTGCACTCTGGAATGCTCGCTCGGTCCTCAACAAACTTACATTTATCCATGACCTCTTCATCTCCAGAAAACTCTCCTTCCTCGCCCTCACAGAGACCTGGCTTACCCCCTCTGACACTACCTCCCCGGCTGCCCTCTCCTATGGCGGATTCACGCTCTCCCACACTCCCCGCCCCACCAACACCCGCGGCGGAGGCGTTGGCCTACTTCTGGACAATGACTGTTCCTTCTCCCCACTTACGCCACCCCCCCTCCCCTCCTTCGAGGCACACGCTGTTCGCATCTACTCCCCCTGCAACCTCCAACTGGCCGTTGTCTACCGTCCCCCTGGATCCCCCTCTACCTTCTTCGACCACTTCACAACCTGGCTCCTCCACCTCCTCTCCTCCGACATCCCCACCATCATCATGGGTGACTTCAATATCCCCATCGACACCCCCAAAGCTGCTGCCTCCAAACTCCTATCCCTCACCTCCTCCCTCGGCCTCTCCCAATGGATCTCCTCCGCCACACACACATGGCGGCCACACACTTGACCTAGTCTTCACCCGTCTCTGCTCCCTCACCGACCTCACACACTCAACCACCACCCACTCCGACCACAACCTACTGACATTCTCATCCCTCTCCCCCCCTACCGCGCTACCCCCTCTCCGGACACTCCCCACCCCCGCAGAAATCTTAGGCTCCTAGACTTCCACTCACTCTCAGAATCCCTCCTCCCCCTCTCAGACTTGGCCTCTTCCCAAGACCCTGACTCTGCCGCCTCCCTTTACAACTCCACTCTCACCACAGCCCTCGACCAGGCCGCTCCCCTCACACTTAACACAACACGAGTACAACGACAACCCTGGCTCACGACCCTCACCAAAAAACTCAGACAGACGACTAGGGCAGCCGAGCGGAAATGGAAGAAATCCCACTCCGCAGAGCACTTCGCCCTATACAAGAGTTCCCTCAATACCTTCAAGACTGCCCTTGACTCCGCAAAACAAGCCTACTTCTCCTCCCTAATTACTGCTCTGTCTCACAACCCCAAACAACTCTTTAAAACTTTCAACTCCTTACTTTGTCCCCCTGCACCCTCTCCCTCACCCCTCATCTCTGCCGATGACTTCGCCACCTTCTTCAAAGACAAAATTGACAAACTCAGACAAAGCTTCGACCCACACTCCCCTCGCCCCATCCCACCTCCAGCCCACCCCCCCTCAACAAAACGCAGTTTCACCCCCGTGACAGAGGACCACCTCTCCTCCCTTCTAGCACGATCACACCTCACCACCTGTGCCCTCGATCCACTCCCCTCCCACCTCATCCCTAACCTCACCTCAGTCCTCATTCCTGCTCTAACACACCTCTTCAACATTTCACTCAAATCCGGCACATTCCCCTCACCCTTCAAACATGCCCTAATCACGCCCATCCTAAAAAAAACATCCCTTGACCCCACAACAGTCTCCAACTATCGCCCCATCTCTCTCCTCCCGTTTGCCTCTAAACTTCTTGAACAACACGTCTATTCCGAACTGTCCTCCCACCTCTCTTCCTGTGCTCTCTTTGATCGCCTACAATCTGGCTACCGACCTCATCACTCCACAGAAACAGCCCTAACCAAAGTCACTAATGACCTTCTGATCGCCAAGAGTAAATGACAGTATTCCGTCCTCATCCTCCTCGACCTCTCTGCCGCCTTCGACACTGTTGACCACTCCCTCTTACTCCAAATTCTTGAGTCTCTTGGCATTACTGACCTCGCCCTCTCCTGGATCTTCTCCTACCTAACGGACAGGACCTTCAGCGTCACCCACTCTCACACCTCCTCCTCGCCCCACCCTCTCTCTGTAGGTGTTCCCCAAGGCCCGGTCCTGGGACCATTACTCTTCTCCACCTACACCCTCGGCCTAGGCAATCTCATCGAGTCACACGGACTCCAATACCACCTCTACGCTGACGATACCCAACTCTATCTGTCTGGCACTGACATCCTCCCCTTTTATCCAAAATCCCTCCATGCCTATCCGCCATTGCATCCTTCTTTTCTACCCGCTTCCTCAAGCTCAACATGGACAAGACCGAATTCATCGTCTTTCCCCCGAACAATTCCGCCCCGCTTCCTGACCTATCCATCACCGTCAACGACTGCACTCTCTCACCCGTCCCCCACACCAAGTGCCTCGGGGTAATCCTTGACTCCTCCCTCTCCTTCAAGCCCCACATCCAAGCCCTCGCCACCTCCTGCCGACTCCAATTAAAAAACATTGCCCGCATCCGCTCCTTCCTTGACCACAACACAGCCAAGATACTTGTCCACGCCCTCGTCATCTCCCGCCTGGACTACTGCAACCTCCTGTTCACCGGCCTCCCTGCCACCTCCCTCGCACCTCTCCGCACCATCCTCAACTCTTCTGCCCGATTCATCCACCTATCTCCCCGTTACTCGCCCGCCGAGCCCTCCACTGGCTCCCCATCCCCCAGCGATCTCGCTTCAAAACCCTAACCCTGACCTACAAGGCCATACACAACCTGTCCCCTCCCTACATCTCCGACCTAGTCTCCCGCTACCTCCCCTCGCGCAATTTGCGCTCCTCTCAGGAACTCCTTCTCTCAACCCCCCGCATTTCCACCTCCCACAACCGCACACAAGACTTCTCTCGTGCTTCCAGCAGACTCTGGAACTCCCTCCCCCACCACATCAGACACTCCCCTACCCTGGGAACCTTCAAGAAAAACCTGAAGACCCACCTCTTCCTACAAGCCTATAACACACATTAAGACCCTATCCACTGCACCATCTCACCTCTCTCCCCCTCCTACTGTCTCCCTCCCCACCCTCTAGACTGTGAGCCCTTGTGGACAGGATCCCTAGCCCCATTGTACCCGTACGATTGTTCTGTCGATTTGTCATCGTTTTTCGACCACTTGTCTTTGTCTACCCCCTAACTTGTACAGCGCTATGTATCCTAATAGTGCTATATAAATACATAATAATAATAATAATAATAATAATAAAACATTGCGTGCAGCAGCCACCACAGCCTCCCAGACACTGTTCCGAGAGGTGTACTGTTTTCCCTCCCTGTAGATCTCACATTTTAGGAGGGACCACAGGTTGTCTATGGGGTTCAGATCAGGTGAAAAAATGGGCCATGTCATTATATTTTCTTCTTTTAGACCTTTACTGGCCAGCCATGCTGTGGAGTTGTTGGATGCATGTGATGGAGCATTGTCCAGCATGAAAATCATGTTTTTCTTGAACGATACCGACTTCTTCCTGTACCACTGCTTGAAGAAGTGTTCTTCCAGAAACTGGCAGTAGGTCCGGGAGTTGAGCTTAACTCCATCCTCAACCCGAAATAGTCCCACAACTTCATCTTTGATGATACCAGCCCATACCAGTACCCCACCTCCACCTTGCTGGCGTCTGAGCCAGAGTGGAGCTCTCTGCCCTTTACTGATCCAGCCTCTGGCCCATCCATCTGGCCCATCAAGAGTGACTCTCACTTCATCAGTCCATAAAACCTTTGAAAAATCAGTCTTAAGATATTTCTTGGCCCAATCTTGACGTTTTATCTTATGTTTCTTGTTCAAAGGTGGTCGTTTTTCAGCCTTCCTTACCTTGGCCATGTCCCTGAGTATAGCACACCTTGTGCTTTTTGATGCTTCAGTAACGTTGCAGCTCTGAAATATGGAAAAACTGGTGGCAAATGGCATCCTGACAGCTTCACGCTTCATTTTCCTCAATTCATGGGCAGTTACTTTGTGCCTTTTTTGCCCAACATGCTTCTTGCGATCCTGTTGGCTATTTGCCATGAAACGCTTGATTGTTCGGTGATCACGCTTCAAAAGTTTGGCAATTTCAAGACTGCTGCATCCCTCTGCAAGACATCTCACAATTTTGGACTTTTCAGAGCCTGTCACATCTCTCATTTGCATAATAATTAAGCACACCTTATATAGGTTGTTGATGTCATTACACCACACTCCTCCTCATTACAGAGATGAGCATCACCTGATTTACCTAGTAGGTAGTTGGCTTTCAAGCCTATGCAGCTTGGAGTAGGACAACATGTATAAAAAATATCATGTGATCAAAATACTCACTTGCCTAATAATTCTGCACACAGTGTATATACTGCCAACATATTCTCTAGCACTTTATTACAGGGTACTAGACAAAGGCAACAGATACATTGATCCCTCTGCAGTGGTGTACTGGCAGTGATGAAAGATCATATGGCCACTATAAAGCCTGTGAGTAAGGGGGTCCTGGCGTCCCTCTGGCATCAGGCCCCCCCCCCAACCACTATCACACTTTCACAAATGCCGATACAGTTGAAAGCATCATTTTCTCGCTGTGTCTGTGCTCTGATGTTTAATCACACAAAGCACAATGACAACTATATTGCACGCCCACTGGATGCTCGCATAGAGAAGGGTGCAGCAGAGGACTGGGGAGAGGTGCATATTTTTTTTTAGTCAGTCAGTGAGTACACAGTAGACTAAGGACTATGGGGTGTGCTTTAAAAATCACCTCCTCCTGCCCGTGCAGCCCCCTCTATCACCTCCTCCCCGCGCAGCCCCCTCTATCACCTCCTCCCCGCGCAGCCCCCTCTATCATCTCCTCCCCGCGCAGCCCCCTCTATCATCTCCTCCCCGCGCAGCCCCCTCTATCATCTCCTCCCCGCGCAGCCCCCTCTATCATCTCCTCCCCGCGCAGCCCCCTCTATCATCTCCTCCCCGCACAGCCCCCTGTATCATCTCCTCCCCGCACAGCCCCCTCTATCATCTCCTCCCCGCGCAGCCCCCTCTATCATCTCCTCCCCGCACAGCCCCCTGTATCATCTCCTCCCCGCACAGCCCCCTCTGTCATCTCCTCCCCGCACAGCCCCCTCTGTCATCTCCTCCCCGCACACACCCCTCTATCACCTCCTCCCCGCACAGCCCCCTCTATCACCTCCTCCCCGCACAGCCCCCTCTATCTTCTCCTCCCCGCACAGCCCCCTCTATCACCTCCTCCCCGCGCAGCCCCCTCTATCACCTCCTCCCCGTGCAGCCCCCTCTATCACCTCCTCCTCCCCGTGCAGCCCCCTCTATCTTCTCCTCCCCGCACACACCCCTCTATCCTCTGCTCCCCACACACACCCCTCTATCCTCTGCTCCCCGCACACACCCCTCTATCCTCTGCTCCCCGCACACACCCCTCTATCCTCTGCTCACCGCACACACCCCTCTATCCTCTGCTCCCCGCACACACCCCTCTATCCTCTGCTCCCCGCACACACCCCTCTATACTCTGCTCCCCGCACAGCCGCCTGTATACTCTGCTCCCCGCACAGCCGCCTGTATACTCTGCTCCCCGCACAGCCGCCTGTATACTCTGCTCCCCGCACAGCCGCCTGTATACTCTGCTCCCCGCACAGCCGCCTGTATACTCTGCTCCCCGCACAGCCGCCTGTATACTCTGCTCCCCACACTGCCGCCTCTATACTCTGCTCCCCGCACGGCCGCCTGTATGCTCTGCTTTCCGCACAGCCACCAGTATGCTCTGCTCCCCGCACAGCTGCCTGTATACTCTGCTCCCCGCACAGCCGCCTGTATACTCTGCTCCCCGCACAGCCGCCTGTATACTCTGCTCCCCGCACAGCCGCCTGTATACTCTGCTCCCCACACTGCCGCCTCTATACTCTGCTCCCCGCACGGCCGCCTGTATGCTCTGCTTTCCGCACAGCCACCAGTATGCTCTGCTCCCCGCACAGCTGCCTGTATACTCTGCTACCCACAGACCTGCCTGTATACTCTGCTACCAACAGAGCCGCCTGTATACTCTGCTACCAACAGAGCCGCCTGTATACTCTGCTCCCCGCACAGCCGCCTGTATACTCTGCTCCCCGCACTCTCGCCTGTATACTCTGCTCCCCGCACAGCCGCCTGTATACTCTGCTCCCCGCACAGCCGCCTGTATACTCTGCTCCCCGCACAGCCGCCTGTATACTCTGCTCCCCGCACAGCCGCCTGTATACTCTGCTCCCTGCACAGCCACCTGTATACTCTGCTCCCCGCACAGCCGCCTGTATACTCTGCTCCCCGCACAGCCGCCTGTATACTCTGCTCCCACACTGCCGCCTCTATACTCTGCTCCCCGCACGGCCGCCTGTATGCTCTGCTTTCCGCACAGCCACCAGTATGCTCTGCTCCCCGCACAGCTGCCTGTATACTCTGCTACCCACAGACCTGCCTGTATACTCTGCTACCAACAGAGCCGCCTGTATACTCTGCTACCAACAGAGCCGCCTGTATACTCTGCTCCCCGCACAGCCGCCTGTATACTCTGCTCCCCGCACTCTCGCCTGTATACTCTGCTCCCCGCACAGCCGCCTGTATACTCTGCTCCCCGCACAGCCGCCTGTATACTCTGCTCCCCGCACAGCCGCCTGTATACTCTGCTCCCCGCACAGCCGCCTGTATACTCTGCTCCCTGCACAGCCACCTGTATACTCTGCTCCCCGCACAGCCGCCTGTATACTCTGCTCCCCGCACACACCCCTGTATACTCTGCTCCCCGCACACACCCCTGTATATTCTGCTCCCCGCACACACCCCTATATACTCTGCTCCCCGCACACACCCCTGTATACTCTGCTCCCCGCACACACCCCTGTATAATCTTCTCCCCGCACACACCCCTGTATACTCGCCTCCCTGCACACACCCTTGTATACTCGCCTCCCCGCACACACCCCTGTATACTCGCCTCCCCGCACACACCCCTGTATACTCGCCTCCCCGCACACACCCCTGTGTATTCGCCTCCCCACACACACCCCTGTATACTCTGCTCCCCGCACACACCCCTCTATACTCGCCTCTCCGCACAGCCCCCTGTATACTCGCCTCCCCGCACTCTCGCCTGTATACTCTGCTCCCCGCACTCTCGCCTGTATACTCTGCTCCCCGCACAGCCGCCTGTATACTCTGCTCCCCACACAGCCGCCTGTATACTCTGCTACCCACAGACCCGCCTGTATACTCTGATCCCCGCACAGCCGCCTGTATACTATGCTCCCCGTACAGCCGCCTGTATACTCTGCTCCCCACACAGCCGCCTGTATACTCTGCTCCCCGCACAGCCGCCTGTATACTATGCTCCCCGCACAGCCGCCTGTATACTCTGCTACCCCACAGCCGCCTGTATACTCTGCTCCCCGCACAGCCGCCTGTATACTCTGCTCCCCGCACTGCCGCCTCTATACTCTGCTCCCCGCACAGCCGCCTGTATGCTCTGCTTCCCGCACAGCCGCCAGTATACTCTGCTCCCCGCACAGCCACCTGTATACTCTGCTACCCACACAGCCGCCTGTATACTCTGCTCCCCGCACAGCTGCCTGTATACTCTGCTACCCACAGACCCGCCTGTATACTCTGCTACCAACAGAGCCGCCTGTATACTCTGCTACCAACAGAGCCGCCTGTATACTCTGCTACGCAAAGAGCAGCCTGTATAATCTGCTACCCACAGACCCGCCTGTATACTCTGCTACCCACAGACCCGCCTGTATACTCTGCTACCCACAGAGCCGCCTGTATACTCTGCTACCCACAGAGCCGCCTGTATACTCTGCTACCCACAGACCCGCCTGTATACTCTGCTACCAACAGAGCCGCCTGTATACTCTGCTACGCAAAGAGCTGCCTATATAATCTGCTACCCACAGACCCGCCTGTATACTCTGCTACCCACAGAGCCGCCTGTATACTCTGCTACCCACAGAGCCGCCTGTATACTCTGCTACCCACAGAGCCGCCTGTATACTCTGCTACCCACAGAGCCGCCTCTATACTCTGCTACCCACAGAGCCGCCTGTATACTCTGCTACCCACAGAGCCGCCTGAATACTCTGCTACCCACAGAGCCGCCTGTATACTCTGCTACCCACTGACCCGCCTGTATACACACAATTCATTTCACCGCGCTCCCAATGCAATTGCATCGGGCCTTTTTACTAGTTTTACTATAAAGAGGACTATGAGGTGCATTATATTACATGGAGGACTATAGAGGTTGCATTACAGAATATGTAGGACTATAAGGGATGCATTTTACTATATGGAGGACTATGGGGGTGCATTATACTATATGGAAGACTATAGGGGGTGGATTATAATATAGGGAAGATTATGGTGCATGCATTTAATGATATGCAGGACTACGGGGGACGTTGTATGATATGGAGTACTATAATGGATGTATTTTACTATATGGAGGACTATGTCGGGCCCATTATTATATATGGAAGGCAATGTGGTGCCAATTATACTATATGGAGGTCAAATGGGTGTTGAATTATACTATATGGAGGACTAAGGGTGTGTTATAGTACATTGAGGACTATGGGGGGCACATTACTATATGAAGTACTATGGGGTGCATTATAGAGAACTATGGGTGGTGCATTATACAATAAGGAAGGCTATTGGGGGTGGATTATAATATATGGAAGATTATGGAGCAAGCATTTAATGATATGCAGGACTACAGGGGATGTTGTATGATATGGAGTACTATGGTGAATGCATTTTACTATATGGAGGACTATGTGGGGCCCATTATTATATATGGAAGGCAATGTGGTGCCAATTATACTATTTGGAGGTCAAACAGGTTTTGAATTATACTATATGGAGGACTAAGGGGGTGTGTTATACTAGATTGAGGACTATGGGAGGGGGGCACTTTACTATATGGAGTACTATGGGATGCATCATACTATATGGAGGATTATGTTAGGCCCTTTATACTATGTGGAAGGCTATGTAGGACCATTATAATATTTATAACGGCTTTGTGGAGACTATTATACTATTTGGAAGGGTATGTGGAGGCCATTATAATATTTGTAGGGCTATGAGGGAACCTTTACACTTTATGGAGGGTTATTTGAGGGCCATTATTCTGTATGCAAGCAATTATACAGTGTGAACATTTGTTTGGGGTTCATCACATCGTCCTGAGGGCTGGGTGGGGGCTATTATACTATATTGAGGTATAGTAGGGGCTGTTATATTGTATGTAGTCCCATTATACTACATAGATGGCTGCATGGTGGATCTCGGTTAGGAATCATCCTGCGTTGGGGTCACCATAATTTGCTAGGGTAGTTGAGGCGGGTAGAGTAGGGTCATCATACTGTGCCTGTGGAGGATATAATGGAGGAATTCACTGTGGAGGTTTCTCAGTGCCAGTGTGGCATTTTTATTGGCATCATACTTTATAGCTGCAATTAAAGGGGAATCAAGGGACTTCAATAGGAAGAAAATTACTTTGTAAGGGTTGTAAAGTGATTATGCTCTGTTATCCAAATGAACAGTACAATTTTTTTTTGGGGAGAGAGAGGGCCCACTTAGAAATTCTGCTATGGGAGCCCCATGATTTCTATGTACGCCCCTGCCCATGAGTCTGTCGACAGATTGCTAAGTATTTCCAAATTATCAATACTTTCCTTCAAAAAAAACACAGATCCATAGTTCTGAATGAAAATGTACCAAATGTCACAAGAGAAGTATGAATTATCTCCTTTGTGTTTAATGTCTTGGGTGTAATTGTTTCATGACCTCATCTAAATATATACAATTATTACTACCCTTTTTCAGTTTTAGAATAATGTTAGAATATGTACACATACCTAAATACAGAAAAGTATATTATAGGCAACGTACGGAAGTAAATTCAGTGTTACAGCACCCTCTTGTGTCATGTATAGGTTAAGAAAAAGTAAGCTAGCAAAAATAAAATCATAATAATTTATTAAAGGATATGCAGTATATCCCCTAACATAAAATAATAGGGTATGCCAATAAGATCTTATCGAACTCAGTACAAACACAGACCGCAAGTAAATAAAGGGAATACCATTACACATATACACGTTTGTGCATACAATTTACTGTCAGAATTGCCATTGATTGCATAAATCACAGATAAGTGCTTTTATATAGTACCATTAAGTACTGTGTAATTAATAGGATGGTTTCTATTGCTGTTATCCAGGTTTTGCAGGAGCTTTTTATCTTTTTCTATTGTTTAATATTGATTTATGACAGAGATACAATGTTTAGCTTATAGATACCTATTCCACTAATAAGGCACATTCTGTTGTGTTTGCGCTACCAATAAGTATACGTTTTTGTTTTTTTGTGGGGGAGAGGCGGTAGTATTGTGTTGTTTGAAACCCATTATCGCATACCCTACTAGGGAGTTCTAAATTGATAAGAGAGTCCTCTTTTCAGGATCCTTAACTTTCGGTTAAGAATTGAGAGAGGTTAAAGAGGACCTGTCACCAAACCAGGCATGGTGATCTAATTACAGCACTGGATGCAGCATGTCTGCAGCATCCAGGCAAAGGGTCCCCCAGCCCTTGAGCCCCCCTGTACCCCGAGATAATACACTTAGAAAACTTACATTGAGGTGCCAAATAGGAGGTGGCTTGTGGCTGGAGCCAAAGGGCAGTTATACACCCCCTGCATGTTTAATCTGCCCACCGCTGCCTCAATGATGCCAATCATTGTCTCCCTTGTCTGCATCATAACACAGCTTATTTTAGTAATGGCCGGCCGTCCCGCCTCCTGCAGTGACATCACCACTTATCCCCGCCCTGCTCTATGTTAACCATAGAGCAGGGCGGGTATAAGTGGTGATGTCACTGCAGGGGCGGGGCTTAGCGGCCATTACTAAAATAAGCTGTGTTATGATGCAGACAAGGGAGACAATGATTGGCATCATTGAGGCAGCAGTGGGCAGATTAAACATGCAAGGGGTGTAAAACTACCCTTTGGCTCCAGCCACAAGCCACCTCCTATTTGGCTCCTCAATGTAAGTTTTCTAAGTGTATTACCTCTGGGTACAGTGGAGCTCAAGGGCTGGGGGACCCCTTGCCTGGATGCAGCAGACATGATGCATTCAGTGCTGTAATTAGATCACCATGCCTGGTTTGGTGACAGGTCCTCTTTAAAGGGATCAGCAGGTTTTTGCAATGCAATCTGATAGTCGCATCATGTAGGAGAAGAAAGAAATGCAGGCGATGTATCAGTTACTATACTGCTTTAGACAGTTTTGATAGAATTTGTGTTTGTCTGATCTAGATGACACACATATCTATATAACCCCATCCACACCTAATTGCCTTCTTCCACTATACACTGTGTATAGTGAGCAAGTTGCTAATTAGTGATTGGAGAGGGGTTACACAGATAAACCTGACTCTTCTGAATGTGAGAAATAGTCCTACAGTGATAATATTCTGCTGATAGCACAATAATTGTATTGAAATTACAACGCACAACCTAATAAGTGACACATCCTAGAATTCAGGCTCTCTGCCCGAACATTATGCAGTTCACAGATTAAATAGCAGAAACGTACTGATAGATTGCCTTTAAACCCTTCATGCCCGGGCAATTTTCAATTGTCCATTTTTTGTTTTTCCCTCCCCTTCTTCCAAGAGCCATCTCGTCAATAGAGACATATGAGGGCTTTTTTTATGGGACAAGTTGTACTTCATATGTAAAACCCGTGCCCCTGACCCCAACCCCTCTGCTTCCTCTCTCTGGAGCACTTTGGAATGCCTGCTCTGTTTGCAACAAGCTCCACATGATCCATGACCTTTTTACTCCCCAGAACCTTTCCTTCTTGGGCCTCACTGAGATCTGGCTGACAGCCTCTGACACAGCCTCCCCTGCTGCACTAGCTACGGCAGCCTTCACTTTACCCACACTCCTCGCCCTGGGAACAAGGATGGGCTTTCCTCATTTCTCAAACTGCTTCTTCAATCCCAAACCATCCCCCACCCTCCCTTATCCACCCTTCTTTCGAAGTTTACTCCATCCATATCTACTCTCCCTCCAATCTTCAAATGGCCGTCAATACCGACCCTCCGGTCCCCTGCCACTACCTTCATTAACCAATTCTCCATCTGACTTCTTTACCTGCTGGGCATTCCCACCATCATCAAAGGGGACTTTAAATCGCTACTGAAAACCCAACAGCCAACACCCCCCAAACTCCGTCACTTAAACCCCATCTTTTGGGCTTACTCAGTCGTCCTCCACAGCCACCCGCACAGATGGAAAATACACTAACCTCATCTTCCCCCCCGCCCCCTTTCCCTATCTAATCTCAAAACCTTTCCCCCCTTTTCCCCGAAAACCCCCATCTACACCCTTTTCCCCCTTGTCCTTCTCACTGGTCTGCCCCTAAACCACCACAACTCATCCTTGCAGAAATCTCGCTCACCTACACATTCAAAAGACTCTCAGACCCTTTTTTCTACCCCTGTCCTCTACATCTTCAACTCTATAAAACAAAGTGCCACCGCTTTCTACAACGGCCACCCTCACATCACCATAAACCGTCACCCCTCTCGTTTTTGCAAGGTTTCGATGAATCAATAGGCAACCCTGGCACAACAATCTCACCAAAAGCCTTTTGACAGGAGTCCAGGGCTGCGGAGCGGCGTTGGAAAAAAAAA
>JARQOC010004004.1:0-12669 GCA_033576535.1 Allobates femoralis
TGTGTGTCGTGGAGTAACATGAAAAGCACTTCCTGTCCCCATTCCTGACTCTGCACAGATCAGGCCAATCTCACCAATGTATGTATGCTTTAAAATTGCCTCTCTCTTAGCCCCATCCGAAAGATCCTGTACATTCCAGCTCAATATTTTAATTTTACTACCATTTCAAAGATAAGATAATGTGTCACACAATAGTTTCTTTCCCATACTCCTCTCCTCGTTCACCCACACGGCAGCCCCAGTATACCCATACCTCAAGAACTTTCTTCCCCTTCCCACTTCCCCCTACCAATTCCCTCCCCGTGTATATCTCTATCTCCCCAACTGTAGAGAGTGGGTGTAAGATAAAACCCAGATGCCGGTCAAGCATCTCATATATCGGCTCGTATCGAAGCCTCTACCAGCTTCCATAATTTTCACCGCCTTAATCACATTATGAGTCCAGAATTGTAAACAAAATTCAGAGCTATTAATTTTATGTTTGAACAGTGGAGCTACCTATTACCCCTACAGGGTGATTAGTGATTTGCTGCTTGTAGGCCTTGGGGTATGCCTATGTATTAATACCCCTTTAATTTTTACAATATGGTTCAATATATATATATCTATTATATAATTGCGAATGGGTTTTTTGCCCCTTCTGAGTCGACTCGCAATGCGAGTCAGCGTGGTCATGTGGATACGCCCGAAGCATTGGCCGCGCAGCGGCCATTGCGAGCAGTTCTAAGGCGACTCGCTATGCCCGCACAGCGGGCATGGCGAGTCGCCTTAGCAGCGCGAAGCATTGGCCGCGAAGCGGCCATTGCGAGTCAGAGACTCGCCCTTCTAGAATCCCGATGCATGTGCATCGGGCACCCAGCTAGTATATATATATATATATATATATATATATATATATATATATATATATATATATATATATATATATATATATATATATATATATATATATATATATATATATATTGTGAGGCACCGCCGGCATGATCCTCATGGCCGGGGCGCGTCACATGCAGGATCAAGGTATGATCCTGTGCACACTGGCCGGTTTGACTGATAATGCTGTGTGAACCAACTTTGGACAGGGTTTCATGAGCCTAATGAGCGGCAGTGAGAGTGAGATGAGATCGAGGAGTCCCTAATGGTACCTTTACACGCCGCGACAGCAGGCTGGATACATCCCGCTACAGGCTACAAATGTAGCTTGTAGCGCCAATGTAGCCCGTCGTAGCGGCGTCTGAAGACGTGACGCTACAGCCGGCAACAGATACATCTGTTTCCTAGCTCTGCTCGAAAACTGATGACTACATCGCCGATGGTAGCGAGCTGTATCGGCGTGTAAAGAGGCAACGGAAGGGAACTCGGGACAGCCTGCGATGTAGCTGCAATGTAGCTAAGGCGTGACCCTGGCTCCGTGTTACCGCGCCCCATGTGCGATCATTGGTGGAAGCTGCTGCATGACGATTGGTAGTCGCTGCATAGGGAGGCATATTTAAAGGAGCTGACCTCCTGCGATGCCTGCCCAATCAGGATGTTATTGCTTCATCCTATCAGCGTACGGACGGCTCATAATCCACAATTGTGGCACGCCTATGTGCTGGCCCTGCTGCACCAGGTCCGCCCATAGTAGCGGTTATAGCGGTGTGTAAATGAGCTACAGCTGGCTACTTGAGACACCCGGCGATGTAGCTAGCTATAGATGTAGCGTGGCGTAGCGAACCTTGTGGCGGCGTGTAAAGAGGGTGCGTTGACCGTTTGTAACCGTTTGAGCGTGCTCGTGCACGTGAAGTAGCGGGATGTATCCAGCCTGCCGTCACGGCGTGTAAAGGTACCTTAAGGAATAAGGGCTGAGTGCTGACAACCCGGAACACAGGGAGTTAACCTGAGCTGTGTGAAAGGCTGATTACCGGCAGCTAAGGGGGTGTGTCCATGTGGGAGTGGCTGGCACGATAAGAGGCAGCCAGGTGAGTGAGTGAGTCATTCAGATTGAGATTGATTCTGGAAGCTGAGATCCTGCTGAGATTCATCCAGAGATTGCCAGCCTGAGAGCATGTGGGCTGAGAGCAGCCTGAGTGCAGAGCAGTCCAAGGCTCGGTGTGTGGACACGGGAGCATGCTAGCTCCATGCCGATGCCGAGGTCCGTGGTCGTGTCCGCACCTGGAGGGGGAAGCTGTGGTTGACCCGTGGACGCTAGATCGGGCGTGGTTCACCTCACGTCCGGGAAAGAGCCCGTGGGGATGCCTGGTGGAACCTGTGACACAGGTAGCGAGACCCGGATCCGTACCCGGTAAGAAAAGCAGTTCCTGAATGATTGTGTGAACTGTGCACCTTGTGTGTAAATCATGCTAGGCGAGTATAGACCGCCCTTGGGACCGACTCAGTGGAGTCAGTTAAAGGTCCTGATGAACCGGAATGAATGTAGCCCTTCGGGAGGCGAATGTATGTAGCCTTTGGAGGCAATCGTATGTAGTGTGCCAGGCGGGCATAGACCGCCTTTGGGTCCGAGTCAGAGTGCTCAGTTAAAGGACCTGATGAAACAGAACGTGTTTAACTATGTGTATGAGGGCTTAGGTAATGGCCCGGAATGAGAGATGATGGCCTATATGTAAGACCCATGTATAATGATGTGGGGAGAGAGTGACCCAGCTAGTATGGATGATGTTGGAGGCGTTCCGTCCCTGTGGGACGAGAGGGAGGCTTGCCCTGCTGCTTGCCGAGGGTACCCGTCCCTCAACCACGACCTCTAATGGTGTGGGTGTGCCTGTGGTGCCAGACACAGGGGTAATAGGGCTCCTAGTAGGTATCGGATGAGGTTCCCGTGTACTATGGTTTGCCAGTCCCTGTAATGGGCCATGGAGGGGCCACAGTCCATGGATGTGGGCTGTGAGCAGGTGTGTGATCCATGGACGTTTGAATGATGGATCACATACGGTATGTAAGGTCCCGGTCAGGCAGGAATCCTGACTACGGGTGAATGTATATCATCATGCTGGGGGACTAAAGCCAGGCGGCAGGTACCGCCATTGGGACCCACAGGGCCCGTTGAGGCATATGTAACGAAGGTCAGAAGCAGGGGTTAAAAGGGCTCCTAGAGTGGGGACACCGTGGTTGAACCAGGTGGACTCTGACCGGGACGTAGGCGGAGATGCGTCCAGGAAAGAGCCCCTTGGGGATACATGACATACCCAGTACTCAGGTTGCTCAATCCCTGTTATGAACCCGGAGGGGTCATCGTCGTACTGTAACGTATGTATAGTGTGAGTAGGCCGGAGGCCGTAGCCACCACGGGAGCTGTTAGTAGAGCTCCAATGGGGACAGAGAGATGGTTACAGGTCCCGGGTTACTATAAGACGTTATGTGCAATATAAGTGTTATGTGATGTTAAATGTAAATGTATGGTGTATTTATGTAAAGTGTTTTTAATCAATGTGATATGTGTCACATGCTACCCGGGTTATGTTGTTAATATGTGAAAATAAACGGGTAGACATTGGTTAAACTTATAAACACGTGTTTGTTGTCGTTTGCAAGCGGGTTCCCCGGTTGCTGCCTCACAATATATATATATATACTCTTGTGTATATGTTAAGGCTCAGCTCTAAATCTTTATTTTCTGGCAATAATGATGACAAAAAGGTTTGATGAAACCCATTTTCTGTGATGTTTATTAAAATTTCTTCTATTTATTCAATAAAACTCGAGTCAGGGCTGGCGTCAGCACCCAGCATACTTAGGCAAGTACCGGGGCATCGCAATTATTATTGTCCTCTGCATTCTCTTTCCATAAGGTTCTGAGGCAGGACAGCCGCCCCTGTCCCTGTCACTAAGGCCGCGGTTGGGTATCCAGGGGGCTTGTCCGCACCACTCCCCCAGCAACACCCACATCCAATCGAGAGGTGGGCGGGACACATCGGAGGAAACCCCCCCCCCCCTTACCATTGCTCACAGCTGTGCCGATGTCTGCCTCGTTCGTCCTCCTCCTCCTTGGCCCTTGATGTATTTCCAGCACTGATTGAGGGTGGCTCCCCGGAGCTGTCTGTGTTGGCGGCTCATCTTTGCGCCGTGTACTCGGAGCCACCGCTGGTCGTCAATGCTTGGCCGTTTCACAGCGCAACACAAGCAGGTGAAAGCAGGAGGGCACCGCTGTGCTAGGAGGGGGCTCCTGCTGTGTAATGTGAGCAGGAGTTGCAGAAGACTGCAGGCTGAGGCAGTGTTGGCACCTGGCACAGGGCATCCTGCACTAGTTGGACAGTATGGTGGAGGCTGAATGCTGCGGGGGTGTCGCACTGTGGAGGCTGCATGCTGCAGTGGGGGGCCCCATTAAGCAGCCTGGTGGAGGCTGCAATCTGCGGGGGTGCTTCACTGTGCAGCTTGGTTGAGACTGTCATCTGTGTGGGTGCCGCATTGTGCAGTGTGGTGGAGGCAGTCTAATGTGGGGGTGCTGTAATGTTTAACGGGGTTGCTGCATAATGAGTGTATCCCATCGTCTGTAGCAGGCATGCCGCGTACTGACTGTGGCTCAACTTGGGGAGCGGGGGAGCAGCAGTGTGCATCAGGGGTGCTGTCATCTTCTGCCACTGCTGTTAGCCTGTCCATGGAGGCCGTGTATCCAATGGAAGTCCTGCCTGCTGGTAATCTCCTGACTGCTGTGGAAGGTAGTGTTGGAACTGCTGCAGGACCCCATTAACCTCCCTGGCGGTACGATTATGTCAGGAATTTCGTGCTAAAAGCGGTACCATTTTTTGCATGGAAATTTGGTGTTATGTATTGTAGGCAGGACAGTGATGACAGTGTAGGAAGAGCAAATGTCAAATCTGAGGTGATACAGTGTAATCTGACAGGATTACACTGTATCACCTGACTTTATTTGTGTATTGTCACTTTTAGACTTTTTTTTACATTTACATTTAAATCTCCCGCCCAGTTCCGCCTCCCATGAGCCCCTGTGGCTCACAGAGACGGAACCAGGAAGTGAGAAGGGGCTCGCACCGACTCTCGCTGGCGATCACAGCGGGGACATCGCTGGATCACCGGGGAGATGGTAAGAAACTCCGCTGCACCCACTCTGCAATTTGCCCCGAGCGTGACTCGGGGTTACCGCTTCTGGCAGCAAAAATTAACCCCGAGTCACGCTCGGGAATACCGCCAGGGAGGTTAAAAGCAACCTGACAGGCATTCATCACATGCAGCTAGAGACGAGGCATAAGGTTTACCTCCATGTCCTGTTTCATTGCAGAAAAAAAAATGTTCCAGTCTCTCAAGGTTGGCTTCCAGTCGGTCATGGCGGCTTGTGACTTCATGAAAAAGAGTGTTGATTTGAGTAAAGCCACTTTCCACTCTGTCTCCAAGCCCCTTAATCGCTTCCTGAAAGACTGAGCTTAAGTGTAAAAACTCGGGCATGGCTGACCTATCCCAGGCCCTTTGAGGCTGTCGAGATGACCCAACATAACCAGTGGCAGAGAGCTGGGATAGGGGAGAACCTGGTTGACTGCTACCTGCTCCCCAGCCTGTGAAGCCTGAGAGGTTGCTCCTTTGCTGGTGGATGTTTGGGACATGCCGTACTGCTGGATCGCTGGGTGATGAGAGGCTGCTCCAAGAAAAGACAATACAGTCTCCAAGGTGCTGCTCCAGGTTCTGTGGGGAAAAAAAAATTACTATATTGCTAGGGCTTTTCAGACCTACAGGAGTAACATAGTAACATAGTAACATAGTTTTTAAGGTTGAAGGAAGACTTTAAGTCCATCCAGTTCAACCCATAGCCTAACATGTTGATCCAGAGGAAGGCAAAAAAAAACCCATGTGGCAACACTAAGCTCCACATTGGGGGAAAAAATTCCTTCCTGACTCCAGATATGGCAATCAGACTAATTCCCTGGATCAACGCCCTATCAAAGAATCTAGTATATATAACTGGTAATATTATAGTTTTATAGTTTTCAAGAAAGGCATCCAGGCCCTTCTTAAATGTTAGTAGTGAGTCACTCATTACAACATCATGTGGCAGAGAGTTCCATAGTCTCACTGCTCTTACTGTAAAGAATCCGCGTCTGTGATTATGATTAAACCTTCTTTCCTCCAGACGTAGAGGACGCCCCCTTGTCCCAGTCTCTGTAGAGGATGCCCCCTTGTCCCAGTCTCAGGCCTAAGAGTAAAGAGATCATTAGAAAGGTCTCTGTACTGTCCCCTCATATATTTATACATTATTATAAGATCACCCCTCAGCCTTCGTTTTTCCAAGCTAAATAACCCCAAGTTTAATAACCTGTCTTGGTATTGCAGACCCCTTAGTCCTCTAATGACTTTTGTCGCTCTTCTCTGGACCCGCTCTAGTTCAGCTATGTCTTTCTTATACACCGGAGACCAGAATTGTACACAGTATTCTAAGTGTGGTCGCACTAGTGACTTGTATAGAGGTAAAATGATGTTCTCCTCATGAGCATCTATGCCTCTTTTAATGCATCCCATTATTTTATTTGCCTTTGCAGCAGCTGCCTGACACTGGCCACTAAATGTGAGTTTGTCATCTACCCATACACCCAGGTCTTTTTCAATGACAGTTTTGCCCAGTGTTTTACAATTAAGCACATAATTATACCTTTTGTTTCCTCTGCCCAAGTGCATGACTTTACATTTATCCCCATTAAAGCGCATTTGCCATTTAGCAGCCCAAGCTTCTAGTTTACATAAATCCTCCTGTAATATAAAATTGTCCTCCTCTGTATTGATTACCCTGCAGAGTTTAGTGTCATCTGCAAATATTGAGATTCTACTCTGTATGCCCCCTACAAGGTCATTAATAAATATATTAAATAGAAGCGGGCCCAACACTGACCCCTGTGGTACCCCACTGTTAACTGTGACCCATTCTGAGTGTGTTCCATTAATAACCACCCTTTGTTTCCTATCACTAAGCCAGTTCTTAACCCACTTACACATATTTTCCCCTATCCCCATTGCCCTCATTTTATGTATCAAAAGCATTAGACATGGGCATGCATACAGTTTAATAAACAGTAATAAACCAGGAAGATACTCTCACTCGGTGAGCAAACACAGACCTGAGGAACGCCATCAGGCGGTGTTGTTTGTATTTGTTGAGGCATGGAGGAGCACCACTTCGAACCTGTATCTCCCCTTTGATGTCCTTCTTGAAGCGATCCCTCATCGAACGCCAACGTATCCTTACTTTACCGACTGTGAAAGAAAAATAAAAAATTTCAAAAACTGCACCAAAATGTACATGTTCACTGTAGCTGCAAAGCACATAGCAACACTTATGGAAGTACTTCCTATCCTTTGGGGTGGCTTTGTCCCAATCACCCATTAGCGATTTAACCACTTCTTCCCAGAGCCGTCGAATCAAGCCCTAGTCAGAATGTTGACATTCACGGGGGTTCCACAACGCTACTCGTTCTTGAATGAGAGCAATAAGCAGCTCACCATCTATACAGGGATTGCCTCCTTCACGTTGTGGAACCTATAGATGGAAATTAAAAACAAAAATAAATTATAACCAAAAAAAAAACAATAAAAAAATTTTGAACTGTGAAAATGGACAGACTACTTACACCATGTCTTTCGTCAACACGAACTGGAGCCCGACGACCTTGGGATGATTCCACTTGACTGCACCTGCTCTTCCGCATTTGAAGTGTCCTGTGAAGATAATACATGACTTTAGTACATGTGTCACATTCACAGTCAATACATACCAAGCAGTATAGCAAAGGTCATGTCAGCACAGTCAGCACAGTCATGTCCACTCAGGGAAGGATGGAGGTCTTCACTTGAGGACATCTTGAATCAGTAGAGCAGGCAGAAGTCAATTGAAACACTACAGATACCAGAACAGATAATACAAAAAAGTGAAATGAATGAAAAAAAATTCCAAAAAAACACATTTAAAACAAAGAATTTAAAAAAATGACGGCTGGCCAGACTAACAATACAGTCAGCAGTTAGGCAGTCATACAGTCATACTGAACCATGTATTTAATGCAAAACTGCTCAAAACAAAATAAAGGGAACTTTAAAATACCACATCTTAGATATCAATGAAAGCAATATTCCAGTTGCAAATCTTTATTCATTACATAGTGGAATGTGTTGAGAACAATAAAACATAAAAATCATCAATGTAAATAAAAAATGATCCCATGAAGGTCTGGATTAGGGATGGGCGAATCTACTCGCTAGGACTCGTTACTCGGCGAGTAGTAAGGGACTCGCAGGACTCGGTACTTTGCGAGTTTCCCAGTGATTACTCGCACGAGTCCAATGCAAATCAATATCAATCCTAGTTTTGTCAGAAACGCTGACAAAACTAGGATTGCCAATGTTTGCATTAGACTCGTGCGAGTAATCACTGGCTACTGTGCCAGTGATAGCAGGGAAACTCGCAGATAACTGCTGTTTCTTTGCGAGCCGAGTCCAGCTGTCTTCTCTGTGCAGCTCCAGGGTCCTAGAGCCCGCCTGCTCACAGAGATGATGTAGCAGAGCTGAGATTGTTCTCAGTCTGCTCATTCCCTGTGTACAGACATGAATGTCTGTGCACAGAGATGATGTAGCAGAGCTGAGATTGTTCTCAGTCTGCTTATTCCCTGTGCATAGACATCTATATTTATGCACAGGGGATGTAGCAGAGAGGACATCGCGTTTTGGACTGCGTCGGACGGAAGAGGATTTTTTTAATTAAAGATGGAGTCCCTAATGGCTTTTTTTTTTATTTCTAATAAAAAATTTTCCTTGTGTTGTGTTTTTTTTAAAACAATTTAATAGAAATTCATGGCGGTCATGTCTAATATTGGCGTGACCGCCATAAATTTCGGGCTTAGGGCCAGCTGATAATACAAAGCTGGCCCTAACCTCTTTATTACCCAGCGTGCCACCGCTACCAGGGCCGCTGGAAGAGCGGGGTTCAGCGCCAGAGGATGGCGCTTCAATGAACGCGCCATCTTCTGGGGCGGCTGCGGGCTGCAATTTGCAGCGGGGGGTGCCCAGAAAGCTTGGGCATCCCTGCGCTGCGGATTCCAGCCCCCAGCTGCTTAGCTGTACCTGGCTAGACATAGAAATTGCGCGGAGCCCCACGCATTTTTTTTTTTATTATTTCATGAATTTCAGAGTCAGAGTCTGAGTCAGAGTCTCAGAGTCAGAATCTCAGAATTTCATCAGCCCTAATAGCCGACTACCACGTGTGGCGTCACGACAGTTTAATCCTTGAACCCATCATTTCCCCTTTTTCGTCTTTTAAGTCGGCCCCCAGGGCCACGGAGCCGCGGGCCTCGGCCCCACATTGGCACCCCCCAGAAGCACCGTAGCCTGGGCTCCGACTAGCCCACGACCCCGGGATGCGTCATGTTACAGGCAGCAGAACATTTTTCACAGTATCTCCAGACTCAGTGTGCTCAGTGTGAAGAGCACAGGACGCCAATGTCAAATCTGTCAATCTTGGTGTTCTCTGGCAAATGACAATTGCCCTGCACGATGTTTGATTGTTAGCACAACCACTACTTGTGAACATCATGCCCTCATACCACCCTCATGGAGTCTGTTTCTGACAGTTTGAGCAGGCACATGGATATTAGTATCTGCTGGAGGTCATTTTGGAGGACTCTGGCACTGCTCCTCCTTGCACAAAGGAGGAGGCAGCTGTTCTGCTGCTAGATTATTACCCTCCTATGGCTCTTTCCACGTCTCCTGGTGTACTGTCCTGTCTCCTTGTATCTGCCTAATGCTCTGGACATTAAGTAGAGTAGTGTGACTCGGGGTTAACTTTTACTGCCAGAAGCGGTAACCCCGAGTCACTGCCGCCACTGCTCCCTACTTTAGCTGCCCCTGCTCCCGGTGCTGTGCCGGCGGGGAGCACCGCCACCCGCCCCTGCTCCTGGTGCTGTGGAGGCGGGGAGCACCGCCGCCCGCCCCTGCTCCCGGAGCTGTGGCGGCGGGGAGCACCGCTGCCCGCCCCTGCTCCCGGTGCTGTGGAGGCGGGGAGCACCGCCGCCTGCCCCTGCTCCCGCTGCTCCCGCTGCTGTGGAGGCGGGGAGCACCGCCGCCCGCCCTGCTCCCGCTGCTCCCGCTGCTGTGCCGGCGGGGAGCACCGCTGCCCACCCCTGCTCCCAGTGCTGTGGAGGCGGGGAGCACCGCCGCCCCCCCCTGCTCCCGGTGCTGTGGAGGCAGGGAGCACCGCCGCCCCCCCCTGCTCCCGGTGCTGTGGAGGCGGGGAGCACCGCCGCCCGCCCCTGCTCCCGGTGCTGTGGAGGCGGGGAGCACCGCCGCCCGCCCCTGCTCCCGCTGTTGAGGACCGGGGGCCGGGGTGCTGTCAGAGCCGGGGGAAGGGGGCTGGGGCATCGGGTCTTACCTGCCCGTTGCCGCCGGCGCCATGTGAGTGATATGGCACCGCCCCCTTCTCCAGAGCTAGGGTTAGGGCTAGGGCTAGGGTTAGGGCTAGGGTTAGGGCTAGGGTTAGGGCTATTGTTATGGTGTCGCTAGCGACATCGCCGAAAAAGTGACGTATCAGCGATGACGCTAGCGACGTCGCGCTGTGTAAACGAGCGGCGCGACCGCGTTTTATCACTGGTCGCAGGTTGTCAGGTTTACGGGAAGAACCGTAAACCTGTCAACCGGCGACCTGCGATAAGGCTGGATCGCGCCGTGTTGACATCGCCAGAGCGATGTCGGCGGCGATCCAGCCTATACCGCAGCGTTGCTGCGGATCGCTCGCTGAGCTGAGCCCAGCCCAGCGAGCGATGTCACCGCCCGCATCGCTGCGGCATCCCCTGGCCAGATCGACATCGCTGGCCAGATCGTGCTGTGTGACAGCACCATTAGAGTAAGGGGGCGATATCGCTGCCCATTCATGTGGAGACGTGGGGCGTCATCGCCCCTACGTCGCCACATATAAAGGGGCGATGTTGCCGGTCCCGGCCGGTCGCCTGGTTTCACAGCAGTGCTGTGAAACCTGGCGACCATCATGGGGCGATGTGCACACATCGCCCCATGTAACCGGGCGGCAGTAACCTGTCAGGCGATGGGAGCCATAGGCTCCCATTGTCCTGCATCGCCGCCGGGGTTGTCGCCCTACAGGTTGCCGACACGGGGCTGGAGGAGTCGCCCCGTCTAAATGGGGGACGGCGCTGGTGGCGGAGGCGGCGAGAGCGTGCGCGGCCCCGCCATTCACCGCTGACATCTCCAGCCCCGTTACTCCGTGTGACGGGGCCGTTAGGGCTAGGGTGTTAGGGTAGAGTCTGGGCTGCAGACGAGAAGAGGGGCGGGAACACCCAAGGAAAGCTGGATGCTTCCCTCAGTTACCCTCCTCTCCTCTGTCACAGGGAGCGATGTCCCCGCTGTGATCGCCGGTGAGAGCCCCTTCGGATGCCTCCATATGACTTCCTGGTTCCGTCTCTGTGAGCCGCAGCGGCTCATTGGAGGCGGAACTGGGTGGGGAAAAAAAAAAAAGTATAAAATTTCGGCCCATAAAAGAAATTTTTTATGAAAAAAAATGGTACCGCATTTAGGCTGCTTTCACATCAACGGTGTTTTGAAATCGCGGCAGATGCGGTGAAAAAACCGAATCTGCCGCGATTTAAAAAAAACGCTAGTGTGAAAGTACCCTTAGTACAAAATTCCTGACATAATCATACCGCCAGGTATAAGATTATTGATTATTGAATAAAATTATATTATTTATTTAATTATAATTCATGATTTTATGTTTCAAACTTTATCACATCTGAGAGGTCTACTAGAGTCTTCTTTGATCAGGTAATTACTAACAATTGCAGGCCGACAGTACATAACACCAAATTTCCATGCAAAAAAATGGTACCGCTTTTAGCACAAAATTCCTGACATAATCATACCGCCAGGGAGGTTAATATGCTAGTAAACAGATTATAGTTAATCCCATAATAAAACCAGAATAGTGATCACAGTTACAGTAGTAATTGGTTTTTATTGTGATTCAACAATGCGACTAGGGAATAACATTTCGGCTGGTGTGGCCTTGTTCACGAAAAGGCGCTAGAAATAAGGAAAACACATACAGTAAATAAAATGATTTTGAAAACAAAGTGTTTACATATGTACAATGGTGTTACCGAACATATGGTTACAGATCTGTGATGTGTAGAATTACCTGGAAGGTAGAGTTGAAGGACCGATGCCAAAAGGCCATCAGGGATGTAGGTTCAGAGTAGGAGCAGAGGAGATAGAGAACAGAAGAGAAAGAGACTGGAGGAGGAATTAGAAAAAGTTTCGAAAAAGGGTTTCTAGAGTAAGAGCTTGTTAAAGTATGTACCTGTAGGAGCCCACCCTCCCCTCTCCTCCATTTGACAAACCCCTAATTTTGGGGTTTGACAGCTACATAATTTAAAGTTGTGTACTAAGTGATTTTTCTAGTGAATTCATTATCCTTTCATCACCCTACCATTAACTTTCCCCAGAAAGTAGTAATCACCAGGTCATCCGTATCAGATTACTGTTATCTATATCTGATTACTATATATTACAAATGTTATTAAATGTCCTCCACATTTCATTTATAGTTTTCCGGTCCACCATTGTCTGGTAAAACCAAACCACATTGAATATACAGTAAGTGATCTCTTTTATAGGTTAATATTATATTGTTTGTATCGTTTGTAGTACACAAAATGTTGACAGTATATGTGC
>JARQOC010004005.1:0-12660 GCA_033576535.1 Allobates femoralis
AAGGGACCTGGGCCACCCATTAAGGGGGGTCTCCCAACAATATAGGGGTAAATATCTCAAAACATGTAAAATACACGTCATTTAAGAAAAGAGAAACTATTGAAAGTGTAGGGACCTTGCTACGGTCGTACATCATTCTCAGTGGCTGGAGCAGAGTCATGGCACCTGTGTCAGCATCCACTGCTGGGCGCTACCTATTCCGCTATATCGCTTCCTCGGATTAGATCAGATGAGAGATTATTCAGATACCTTCGAGTGCACTGCTTCGTATCTCTGCATAGAAGTGTTGTGAACTGTGAACTGTATTTTGTACGGAAATCTGAGTGTTTGTTAGATGATCTTCAAGTATCATCTGTTGTAGCGGGGCCTGGGCTGGTGTCAGCACCCGGCATACCCGACAAATGCCGGGGCTATGGGAGGCTGCGGAGGCCCATTCGGTGTCAGCAACTTTGTAGTGCTGGTGCCTGGTGTATGCTGCTATACTTTCACATCGCTGCCACCATAACAGGGGCCCGTGGGCCCGATCCCGGGGGGACCTCGGGCACCTGTCACAGCTGCAGCAATGTGAAAGTAATTTATGCGCTGCAGCAGAGGAGATCGGCACTCTGCTGATCAATTGGAATTTGTACTGACCATGGGCTAAAGAGGCTGCCATGCGCAGTACAAACAGGAACTTACAGGAGGCGGAGCCAGGATGTCGGTGCGAGAAGTGGATTCTCTACCGCGGAGTGCGGCAGGACTTCACTCTGGATCTTCGGTCTTTCAGTGTGTGCCGCGGTGGGGGAGTATGATCTCTGTCTGTCTGTGTGTGTGTCTGTGTGTGTCTGTGTATCTTTCTTGCAGCTCCTGTCCTACACAGTACCATACTGTATATACAGGTCCACACTATATCCGGCATTACAGTGTGTCTGTGTATACTGTTACTGTATGTATAGTGTGGACCTGTTTACAGTATAGTGCTGTGTATACACTTTATACAGCCCCTCAGCATCTATTCTTTTTACAGCCAGCACAGCAACAGCCTCTAATATATACAGGTAAACAGCCTCTGATATATACAGCCCAGCAGCAGCCCCTCTCATATATACAGCCCAGCAGCAGCTTCTAATATATACAGGCCAGCAGCAGCCCCTCAATATATATAGCCAGGCAGCCCAGCAAGCAGTCTCTCTGGTATACAGCACACAGCCTACTCACCAACCTCTAATATGTATATATATATTATATAGCCTCTATGTTACATATACACAAACTGCAGCCTGTATATTATAATCGTGAATTGTGCTATGTCTTAAAAGGGACCCACTGAGGCTGTTTCGCCCGACATCCAGGGCCCTCAAAAACCTTGAGCTGGACCTGTGTTATAGTACATTGTGAACTGAATACCTTTGGTAAGTATATGAAATAAATTTCTACAATATACATGCATACATATGTACATATTTTAATCTTTAATTCCCTTTCAGGACTTCAAGGATTAACAAGGCCATTTTGATCCTTTTAGATTACCATCATGGACAATCGTGAAGGAGATAGGCACAGACATCGCACAAGAATTTGGGAGTCTGGGGTTCTAAAAGACATAAGGCAAAAGAAGCAACAATAAAATCAACAGAAGAGATAGTGTCGAGCCCCAGGCCCTGGGGTACTCGGGTATCAGGCTCCAAGGGGTCAACGGGGATGTCACGGGTGGCAGCGCCTGAGCCCGTGGCCTGGGTGACACTTCAAAAAGGGGGTTATTTACAGGGGATTAGAGTTTGTCTTGTGACGCTACCTGTAGTACCTGGTGATGGGTCACCACACCGCCACAGTCCTCCAGAGGTCGATGGTAATGCGGCAGAGATGAATAAGCTCTCTACAGGTGGAGCTGGGGGCCTCCGGGGCAGCGTAGTGTAGGGGGGACAGCTTGGAGTGGGGCTGGAAGTCGGTGTAGGGGATGATGGAGCAGTCTATAAGGGCACCGGGAGCAGAGAGGAATGACACACACACACTGTAGAAGTCTTTTACATTTTCCTGTTGGTAAAGCAGGTAAAGACGTCCAGGGAACTGACAGGTGACCAGGTGCACAGTGGGTCCCCACAGCAAGTGGGTATATGGCCTCCTCAGTTTCTCTACGGTTCCTGAAGCCCTGTCTGCTTGCAGCCAGACTGGCCTCCTCACTCCCTCTGGTCTTCTCTCCTGCTCTCCTCCTGCACGGTCCATGGGTTACCCTCTCTGATCACTGCGGTAGTACACTGTGGTGTCTGGCTCCCTCTCCTTGAGTACGCAGGGGGACAGGGTAGACTGAAGTCTCCACGGTGTGACAGGGTTTTCTGTAGTCCTGAAGTATCCTACAGGTGCGGATACCCCAAAGTCCGGTCTTTGGGCGAACTTTCACTAGTTCCTCACTCCCTTTGGGCTCTGCTCCTTGCCTCCTGTCCCCACTCCTAGGCTTGCGGGACGTCAGAAGGGCCACTCCGGGTCACTGGTTCGGGCCTAACCGCGGCACCGACCACCAGGACGTCTTCGCAGCTCTCCTAGCGTCTGCACACTCTGACTAACTCCTCCCCCAGCAGCAGTATTTATAGGGGACCTCACCTAAAGGCGGTGAGTAGAGCTCCCCCTACTGTTCCAGGGTGGAAGATGTTGCATGTAGTAGGCACCTGCTGTGGAAACCCAGCTGTGTATTAGGGAAGTCTGTGGCTACCTGCGTGAGCAGGGCGCCACAATAGCGAAGACAAGAAAATTGGACGAGTTCTTCACTTTTGATTCAAGGCAAGTGTCGGAAAAGAGTAATGACCTTGTAGAAACTGATCATCCACCTGACAATGCTTCAGTGGAAATGGTTGTTAATCCTGGCAAAGAAAAAACTGAAGTAGTAACGTATAGAACTGTAGAACACAAAGAAAAGGAGACTGATAGTGGCACATCTTATGAAGAAGGTGAAGTTGAGGGCCCACCAGGGGGCGATGTTATTGGACTTTGGTCATCCATTATTTTGGAACAGATGCGAGATTACTGGCTGAAAAGGGGTGTATCAACAATCCAGCACTGTAATGAAAGTTTGTTCATTGCACACTCGGTTCAGAAACCTAGAAAGGATCGCAGTATTCCAAGAACGTACACACTTGGGCTTTTCCATCATCAAAATAGGGTGCGAGAGTAAGCACATGGACCATCCTAGTGGTGTCAGTTTTTTACTGATACATTATTATTCTGTAACTGAGAACACTGTAAAATGTTCCTGTAAATGAATGTACAGTAATAGCTGCTGAGAAAAAAAAACATTGCACACGAAGCACACGAGCACAGATTCCAGGATGTCACACGGACAGCACACGATGCCCATGACACAGACAGACACGGAGGCACACGGATGCTAGGCAAGAAATAAAAAAATCGCACCCTCGCATAGCAGTTGCATGCCACACGGATCAAAAACCGGATGTCACTCGTCCGACTCTCCTGGATAAGAAACAGTCAGATGTTTTATACGCCGGTGTGTTTCCAGCCTAAAGCTGAAAGTCGGAACTTTATCTGCATCTGAATTGTTTTGTTCAAAATCCATTGTGGTGATGCACAGAACAAAGGCTAGAAACTCTGTCCAAATATATATGGACCCAACTGTATCTGAAAAGAAGAAGATTTCTCTTTCGGACCACCCCGCAGCCGAGGCTCCGGCCATCAATATATTATTGGTTAACCCTTCACTTACCAATCTAAGCTGTCCTCTTCATTCTCTGGAGAAAATAATTTTACGCAACACCTAGAGGAAAAGCAGACAAAAGTCAGGAAAAGTTAGGAAAGGGCAGATCAGGGGTCAGCGTCCTGCAGAGCTGTTGGAAAACTACAACTCCCAGCATGCATTAATAGTCACAGGCTGACATGCAATAGACAGGGCATGCAAGGAGTTAAGTCTGGAAACAGCGCAGGAGGTAGCAGATTCCCACAATAGTCACGGTGTACTCTGTTTCTATAGAAATTAAACTAAAGAAGGTAAAACGTAACAAATAAACATCAATTAAAAAGTAACAATGTTATTGAAACCTTCATATAGCAGAGAAGTTCCCTGCATCACTGGGCCAACTCCTGTCCATATACTGGATAAGACAAGGTGGGACAACATGAGAGACTGCGACTGCTGCGGAGGCCAAACTAATACATTATAGTCAATTCTGCTCAATATATCTCTACTAGAAAATAGGCCCGATGCTATCGCATCGGGAGGGCGTGACTGGCACGCTGTGCTCTTTGTGGGCCTCCTGCGGTCCCTTTGACCACCCTGTGCTCTCTTTACTTCCCTGCTCTGCCTTGTGTCCCCTTTCAGAGTCCCTGCTTCCCTTTAGTTATTGTGGTGACTCTTTGCTTTGTCTGGCCCTCCTTGTGTGTTTCTGGACCCCTGTATGTGTCTGTGCCCCACTTGCCTGTCTGCTCCCTCTCTTTCATCTTTCTGCACCCCCCTTCCATCTCTCTGCCCCCCTTGAGTGGTTCTGGTTCCCCCTTATGTCTCCCTGCCCCCCCCCCCTTCTGTGTCTATGTTAAGCCCCTTTATCTCTCAGCCCTCCTTGAGTGTTTGTGATGCCCTCTTATGTGTCTCTGCCCTCCTTCAGTCATTGTGGTCACCCCTTGTGTCTGTGCCCTCCCCCCCCTTCGGAGTTTCTGGACCCCTTTATGTTTGCCTGCTGCACTTACTTCTGAGCTCACCCAGTTTAGTGTTTAATGTGTCAGCTACCCCCTTCTGGCTCTCTGCGTCCTCTTCTCTCCTTCCCAGCTGTGACAGCTCCATGTCCTAGCTGGGAAGCAGTGTAGCGTAGAGGAGGCAGAGCTAGGGTGATGCACGGTCATGTGAATGATCACATGACTGTGACATCAGCAAAGGTCCTATGTGAAGAGGTAAGTTTTCTGGGGGGGCGCGGGGGTCTACTGTGGGGAGGAAGCGGGCACTGGAGGGGGGTGTGTGAGGGTGTACTGCAGGGGTATGTGGGGGTCTATAGCAGGGGCGTGCGGGTGGTGTAGGGGTGTGCGGGCACGGAAGCCTGCAGGCAGGCGCCGGCAGCCAGCGCCATGGGTGTGCTAATATGCCGGCGCTTCCGGGGTAGCGATAATCACCAGTTTTGCGCACGCGCCATTGCTCCATAGTGGCACAGTGGTCGGAAGCGCAAAACTGGTGATTATGTATAGAGATATATAATTGTGAAGTGGCTCCTCCACTTCCATCTGGATGTCTGCTTATGTCACTTCCACCCAAGACATGGGTGTAAGAATATGGATCCTAACACCGCACACAGTCACCACACACCACTAGTGAGAGCATCGGGCCCACATCTAGTATATATTATATATATATATATATATATGTATAAATATAAATATATATATATATATATATATATATATTGTGAGGCATGCCAGCGCTATAGCACGTGGCTGGTATGACTCACATGGCCTGCAGCAATCTGGGTGATTGCTGGAACTCGTGGTACACACAGGGTTAATGGCAACTAAGTGTGTGCTTGAGAGGGGCTGATTGCCACTGTGTTGCAGCTGTGGGGTTTTTCCAGGCAGGAGATTAGCCTGCCCTGTGCTGTGTGAGGGAGTCTGCCAGAAGCCTGCAAAGGTGCAGGACACATATGAGTCTGAGAGCTGGAAAAGCCTGCTGCTGAGCACATGTTGTGGCTACGGTGTGCTCTGAGGCTGGGAGGCTTATAGCAGATCCTGGTTACTTATATCTGGACTGTCAGGAGACAACATATGGAGCAGCCATTCACCTGTAAAAGGTAACCTCAGGGACAGGAGGTTGCATACTGACTGCGGTCAGTGACGGGACAGTGTAAATACCTCCACTACATTGTTGCAACAGTGATGGGTCTGTGTACCATGCGGGTGTACCCCGCTATTGAGCTGGCCTTTTATTGTTTAATGCCAAAGGTCGGCGCATGTATAAGTTTCACCTTGCGGTTTATGCTGTCTTCCAATAAACCAGCAGGACTTATTTACTACAAGAGACTATTGTGTATGTGGTTTGGTGCTGCCAAGCGTGTACCCCAGGGTGCGCTACCTCACATATGGTGGAGAATGCGGGCATTGTAGCAGCCTTGTTGCTGGGGGCAACGGATGAGGCCTACAAGCTCGGTTGCTGGAGGCAACAAAGCAGGTGTTAGGATTGTGGCAGCGGTGCAGCCAGGTTACTAGAGGTAACCACACGACGAGCTGGGAGACAAGCATCTGGCTGGTGGCTCGGCGGGGTCACGAAATTGGACAACGCACTCAACCCAGGTGCAAGTGGGAGGAGTCAAGCGACTGCGACTGGCGGTGAGACGTGGGCTCTGCTTGGTGAGCAGCAATACACCACAGGCTGCAGATCCTGGTTGTACGGGTGGTACAACCAGGAAAGGTTAGTGGTATTCTACCCCCCCCTTCCCCTTGAACACCGGGTATTACCCATTGGAGCCCCCTCCTGTTTTTTTCTCTTGTTGCAGCCGGAGAGGCCGGGCAGCGTGGAGAGATCCTGGAGCTTCTGCTGCAGAGCCAGGAGCAGCAGCACCAGCAATACATTGAGGGGTGTCCCCAGAAAGCATCCCCTATAGTCTGGATTGATCAAAAGGGTGTGGAGTCACAAAAGGGGGCGGATTCAGTAACGCGGATAATGTCCCGAAAGGGGGTGGAATCCATAAAGGGGATCATGGCCCAAAGAGGGGTGGTTGCTCAAAAGGGGCGGAGACCCAAAAAGGGGTGGTTACCCATAAAGGGGCGCAGCAATCAAACTCTGAGCGGATTGACGGGAGCTGGGGACTCTGGGGCTCCTCTTACCGATGTCCTATCTGTGGGATAGACCGGCCATCCACCTTAGGGTCATGAATGTGTTCTGTGAAGATGGATGGACAAGGTGTGTTAGGTATTCTAGACCTGGGGAACTCGGTTACCCTAGTGAGGGCCACACCTGACATCCATCTGATGCCTGGACGGCGAATAGAAGGATGCTGTAGCCATGGGGCCACTAAAGAGTACCCACTGGGCAGAGTGATCCTTCAGACGGACTATGAACTGGAGCGACCCGATGTGGGCGTAGTCCCAGATTTAGCATTTCCAGTCATAATAGTCCGGGACTCTAAATTGTTTTTGGACTTATGGGAGCAAGGGCTGGTGTCTGGCTGCTCAGGAAAGAGCCAGAACAGTCCAAAGGAGCTGCTGTTACAGCGGGAGGCTAAAGGGATTGTCTGTGATATTGTTATATGTAATAATGAGTTGGTACCCAATAAGTGTGACATCCCAGAGTTAGGGGTGACCAAAGAAAAGGGTGGGTCTCCCCAACACAGTGACACGATGAGTCAAGAGGGAAACCACACTGTAACTGGTAGTGACATGGTAGCCAAAAAGAATGGAGCTGACACCAAGTTAGAGAGTGACTTGGGGGTTCATCATACTGTGGAGCATAACACTGACTTAAGGGGTGACGGTGACTCTGAGAAAGGAAGGGTGTACAGTAAGGAAGGGTCCAGTAAGGATGGCGACTCCTCCCGTCCCAAAAAGAGCAAGCGCCACAAAAAGGCTGCCCAGGTGACCCCAGCTGACAATATAATGATATCTGCTTCTATGCCATGTGTGAGTTCTCTTCCAGACACCGAGAAGAACAGAATGGAAGGTGAAGTGTTATTGCCCATAGAAACCGCTGGAGCTGAGACCAATATTGTGCTGTCTAAGGAACTGACACGTGTGTGATGACACTACCGTTCAATTGAAGGACAAGGAGAAGAGCCACCCAGGAAGACTGTATGGGTGTCCGCTCCCTTGTCTGCACAAGCAGCTGATGATCGGTCATTTGGTGGCGCTGTAGGAGGAGAAATCCTGGGGACAGCTAGTGGAGCAAGAGTCCCTGAAAGTCATAGAAAGCAGACCAATAACAGACCCACCACTGGGGTGGCAGGAAGTGGAAACAGCACCACGGCAGAGATGGGTGGAGTGTCGGAGAAGGTAGAAGAGATGGAGGGTGAGAAAACCTCTGAGGGCAACGCTACAGAGACCCATGAGAGGGCCGAAAGTATCGATGCTGAGACCTACGAGAAGGAGGAAGCTGATACTGTTGAGACCCTGGTGAGGGTGACAGATAGGGCTGCCGATACCAAGAGTGGCGTGCTGTGGCAGAGGTCACAGGAGAAGAACTGGAGACCCCTGGACAGACACATGATGATGTGGTCGAGGTTGCTAAGGCTGCTGCCAGACCCCAAGAGGGGGAGATGACTGAGAAAGTAAAGGCTGAAGTGAATGCCTCCTCGAGTGTTGTGAGCTTGCCTGACCCGGTGGATGTTGAAGGCAAGATAAGGGAGCTCACGGAGATACTCCAGGGCCACCTGAGACAAGAGAAGCTGTGGAGACAGGCTGTTGAGTCCCGAGTGGGTGCTTTGGAGACAGAGAGGTCTCCGGGAATTGTGGTAGAAGAACAGCTGAAGAAGGAAGGGCTTCGAAGACAAGCTGCTGAGAGGCGAGTAGCCGAACTAGAGGAGGAAGTCTCTGACCTCAAAAGTCGCCTGGACGCATGCCAGATGAGGAAGGAGGCCACCTTCGAGAAGGTCGAGCACCCAGTGTTCCTCCCGGGCAAACGCGCTGAAGAAGCCGAAAGTCTGTTGGCCCTGAAACGTAAGCCAGGGGAACTGGAGGGACCTATAGTATGACAGAAACTCCTCTATACAAGTGCCTCATAGATGTACCTGAGGACTTGAGAGAAGAATGCACCAGAGAGACGGTGCATGAAGAGTTTAAGAAGGACGTGGGTGCCTGTAAGGTGTACTGGGCTTCAGAAGCCAAACAGCTGGTGGTCCTGTCCACAACAGAAGTCACAGTAAAGCGAGTGGCTATCCTAAGTGACATGCACTTCCGATGCGTTCGCACAAGGCGGATGATCCAGTTGAAGACGGAAGAAGCTGCTAGACGGCTGGAGCTTATGAAGAGAGCTCAGAGTCTGCAGGAAGAAGTCATCCGGGTGCCTTATGCTATGGTGGCAAAACTCGTTGGAAGAAAAGGCCAGGCCATGCAAAACATGGTAAAGAAGTCCGGGGTGATGAAAGTAAGATGTCTACGTGATCGCCAAGACTGGATATGGATACCTGATGCAGGTGGTATGGTGTCGTTCACTGCTATTGGTACAGAAGAACTCTTGGGTACATACGGATGCTGATGGAATACCGTCTAGCCCACCTGCAAGAAGTGGAACAGCTGAATCTTGCAAGATGGAGAGTTGATAGACATCGTCCTCTGAGCAGCAGGAGGTGGAAGCCACCAAGGAAAGGAGAGACCCGACAACGCTCTCCAAACAACGGATTGGCCACAGCAGAACCTAGAGCCAGAAGACACGAGTGGTGTACGGGTAAGTGCACACTGGGCGGGTTTTCGGCGGTTTACCTGTGTAAACCGCCGTTTTGTTTACATTAGTTTTATTTAAATTTATGTTAATCCAAACCGGCGTTTGGATTAACATTAAAACTAATGTAAACAGCCCAAGGCAGTGCACACACCGGCGGTTACACAGCGTCATCCGTTGCTAACCCGCAGGTTTCCCAGCGGGTTAGCAAAGAATGAGCTTGTCCCATAAACCGGCCGGTTCTGCAGCGGCTGCAAGCAGAATCATGTGCTGCTTCCAGCCGCTGCAGAGCCGCCGGCGAGAAGACGCTGTGCATCCGCCGGCTACCGCCCGTCACCCGCCCGGCTCCCACCGCTCATACCCGCCAGGAAGCCGGTGGACGGCGCCGGAGCATCCTGGCGGGTCCCGCCAGCTGCCGCCGACCAAACCGCGGGTAAGTGTGAACTTACCCTACTGCTTCTCAAACGATAACAAGTGATGAAGTAAGACACCCACAGAGAGGTCTCCAGAGACATACTAAGGGTAGCGGGGCTAGTCCGGTTGGAGGTGATGAATCCTCCAGTACCTCACCTCTGGGAGGACCTCTCGAACGACCCGCTAGTGTATGTGACAGGACACCATCAGACCCGACCGTGAATACGGTAACCAATTACCCTACCTACGGTACTGACTGCTGGGGGCGGGGACGGTCGGACAAGAGGATGACTCGGACAAGTGACATGGTGAGGTCTTATGGAGAGTCCCGCATACGGAAACAGTCAGTGACATTGACGGGTTGTAGGTCCCGGAGGGAGGGGCTGCGGTCGATGACTCCTGTTCCAGGGGCTGAGTCGTGCACAGGTCCAGTGCGGGGTCCCTGTTTGACCTGTGCGTGGTCAAGCGCCTGTGTATCATATGTTCACCCCCTACAGGATTGAACATGGAGGGGGGTATGTGAGGCATGCCAGTGCTATAGCATGTGGCTGGTATGACTCACATGGCCTGCAGCAATCTGGGTGATTGCTGGAACTCGTGGTACACACAGGGTTAATGGCAACTAAGTGTGTGCTTGAGAGGGGCTGATTGCCACTGTGTTGCAGCTGTGGGGTTTTTCCAGGCAGGAGATTAGCCTGCCCTGTGCTGTGTGAGGGAGTCTGCCAGAAGCCTGCAAAGGTGCAGGACACATATGAGTCTGAGAGCTGGAAAAGCCTGCTGCTGAGCACATGTTGTGGCTACGGTGTGCTCTGAGGCTGGGAAGCTTATAGCAGATCCTGGTTACTTATATCTGGACTGTCAGGAGACAACATATGGAGCAGCCATTCACCTGTAAAAGGTAACCTCAGGGACAGGAGGTTGCATACTGACTGCGGTCAGTGACGGGACAGTGTAAATACCTCCACTACATTGTTGCAACAGTGGATGGGTCTGTGTACCATGCGGGTGTACCCCGCTATTGAGCTGGCCTTTTATTGTTTAATGCCAAAGGTCGGCGCATGTATAAGTTTCACCTTGCGGTTTATGCTGTCTTCCAATAAACCAGCAGGACTTATTTACTACAAGAGACTATTGTGTATGTGGTTTGGTGCTGCCAAGCGTGTACCCCAGGGTGCGCTACCTCACTATATATATATATATATATATATAATATATATATATGATAGGAGAGTGGTGTCTGTGCGCTGTGTCTAGTGTCTGCCTTCCCCTGTGCGCTGTCTCCTCTCTGTGCCGTCTCTCCCTTGTGCCTTTTTCTCCAGTCTGTGCTGTCCCCCCGTGTGCGCCGACTCTGTGTCTCATGTGTGCACTGTCTCCCCCGTGTGTGCCGTCTCTGTCTCTCGTGTGTGCGGTGACTGTGTCTTGTGTGTGCTGTCTCCTGTGTGCACCTTCTCTCCCGTGTATGGTCTCTCCTGTATGTGACATCTCTGTCTGCCTGTTTCTGTGTCCCCCTGTGCCTCTGCCTGTCCCCCTGTGCCTCTGCCTGTGCCTCTGCCTGTCCCCCTGTATCTGTGTCCCCCTGTGCTTCTCCTCTCCCCCTGTATCTGTGTCCCCCTGTGCCTCTCCTCCCCCCTGTGTCTGTCTGTGTCCCCTGTGGCTGTGTCCCCTCTGCCTGTCCCCCTGTGCCTCTCCTTTTCCCCTGTCTGTGTCCCCCTGTGTCTGTCTGTGTCCCCTTTGGCTGTCCCCCTGTGCCTCTCCTCTCCCCCTGTCTCTGTGTCCCCCTGTGCCTCTCCTCTCCCCCTGTGTCTGTCTGTGTCCCCTGTGGCTGTGTCCCCTCTGCCTGTCCCCCTGTGCCTCTCCTTTTCCCCTGTCTCTGTGTCCCCCTGTGTCTGTCTGTGTCCCCTTTGGCTGTGTCCCCTCTGCCTGTCCCCCTGTGCCTCTCCTCTCCCCCTGTCTCTGTGTCCCCCTGTGCCTCTCCTCTCCCCTGGGTTGTCTGTGTCCCCTCTGCTTGTCCCCTGGGGGACAGGGGAGAAGAGAGGCACAGCCACAGGGGACACAGACAGAGCTGCGGCCGGACGCGTGTATCCCAGCAATAGCGAAGCCGATGCGTCACTGTCGCCAGGTTTCAGCTTGGCGCGAGTTTTGAATGTGCGCGGCTGTTTTGCATACGCTTCGCTCAATGGTCGCCGCGGCTGCCGGCAACCAATGAGCGCTGGCGAGCTGGCGCGCGATTTCCGTGACAGACACGTTTAGGCAATTATATAGTAGAGAGATATATATATATGCACATACATACATACATACTGTATATTGAGACCGTTCTACGCCTGAGAATTTTTATTGGCACATTTTTCATTTTACTGAAGCATTAGCTGAAAACCAAATGTATTTAATTGTGCAAAAACATCTCTGTACACCACATTTTTAGTGTGACCTTTATGGTCTTCCTTTAAGTTGCCTTGTTGGTGTGGGACTTTGTGGGTCGGGCCTTCTTTCTTCCTCCCCCGGCTGCTTTTCTCCTTTCCTTTATTTACATTTGGTGCTGTGGCCACCACCATTATCCCTATGGCCGGTGCGTGCACACACCGCGATCTCCAGCGCCAGTTTGTTGAAGACACTGTCTCTACGAATATGATCTGAAACAAACAGGTGACTGGTGATATTCGCAGAGACAGACAGTGTCTTCAGTAAAATGGCGCACTATGCACATGTACCAACTCCAGTGCCATGATCAACTACAATGTGAACATGGCATCGTACACGCACCAGCCATCCCGGCTTCGTACAGAGGGTGTGCATCTCGTAATCCAAACAGCAGCATAGCACCTTCCCCTGGGGCGCAGTGGTGGTGGAGCGGGGTCACAGGAGGCAGAGTCGTGATGGTAGGGGTCAGCGGTGGCATGGTGGGGCAATGC
>JARQOC010004006.1:0-12647 GCA_033576535.1 Allobates femoralis
TAATTAAAACTGCTTTTCTAAAGTAGCCTATACAAAAGCCCCCAGATTTGGGGAAACCAGCATGTCAGCAGCCCCCGTAAAAAAAATTGTGCATTTCCTTTACAGACTGTTTTAAGCTAAGCATGAGAGCCTTGGGCACGGGCGGGGTGGGAGAAACCCCATGAGAGACCCAATGGGGGAAATTTCCCAAAGGGGGGGCCCTGGCTGCATTGACTTTTGACAGGCCAAAGTGCTGGTAAGAGTAAAAAAAGCCATTGAATGTAATTAAAAAATGACTTTTTCTAATGTATGCCTATACAAAGTCCCAAAAAGATGGGAAGCCCGGGATGTCGGGAGCCATTGTAAACCCATTGTGAAAGCCCTTGACTTGGGAGTTGAAGCTAAGCAGTGTAGAAGCCTTGGGTCAAGGGCTGGATGGGGAGACCTCATGGAGTGACACCAATGGAAGTTCTATGGGTGTACCCAATGGCAGTTTTTTTTTTTTTCCAAAAATTGGGGGGGCTGCATTGAATTTTGACAGGGCCAAAAGGGCTGGTTAGAGTAGAAGCATTGACTGTAATTTAAAAATGACTTTTTACTAATGTAATTCATATACAAAAGTCCCACAGTGGGGGAAGCTAGCATGTCAGCAGCCATTGTTAACCCATGTGCATTGCCCTTGACAGACTGTTGATAAGCTAAGCAGTTGGAGAGCCTTGGTCTCGGGATGTGGGAGACCTCTGAGAGACGCAAATGGGATCTCAATGGGATTCCATGGCTTGCATTGCTTTTGACAGGCCAAAGGGGATGGTAAGAGTGGAAGCCATAGACTGTAATTAAAACTGACTTTTTACTAATGATGCCTATTTCAAAAGATCCCACAGATGGAAGCCAGCTTGGTCAACAGCATTGTAAAAACCGGTTGTGATGCCCTTGGACAGGACTGTTGAAGCTAAAGCAGTGAGAGCCTTTGGTCCGTGCTGGATGGGGCCATGGCTGCATTGACTTTTGACAGGGCCAAAGGGCTGTAAGAGTAGAAGCCCATTGATGTAATTAAAACTGACTTTTATATTGTATAGTCTTTATACAAATGTTCCACAGATGGGGAAGCCAGCATGTCAGCAGCCATGGTAAATAAACCCATTGTGACATGATGGGCTTGACGACTCTTGAAGCTAAACAGTGAGAGCCTTGGTCAAGGGCTGGATGTGACGACCTCATGGAGAGACCCAATGGAAGTCTCTATGGGAGACCCAATGGGAATCTCAATAGGAGTCCATGGCTCTGCATAGACTTTTGGACAGGCCAAAGGGCTGGTAGAGTAGAAGCCATTGACTGTAATTAAAATGACTTTTACTTATGTATGCCTATACAAAAGTCCCACAGGTGGGGAAGCCAGAATGTCAGCAGCCATTGTAAACCCGTTGTGGCATGCCCTTTGACGGACTGTTGAAGCTAAGCAGTGTGAAGGCCTTGGTCAATGGAGCTGGATGGGAGAACCTCATGAGAGACTCAATGGTGAAGTCCATGGCTGCATTGACTTTTGACAGGCTAAAGTGCTTGTAATGAAGGAGAAGCCATTGACTGTAATATAAAACTGACTTTTACTAATGTGATGCCTTATACAAAAGTCCCCCAGATGGGAAGCAAGCAATGTCAGTAGCCATTGTAAACTCCCGTTGTGCATGCCCTTGACAGACTGTTGAAGCTAAGCAGTAGAGAGCCTTGGTTCACGTGCTGGATGGGAGAACTCATGAGAGACCATGGAAGTCTCTATGGGTGACCCAATGGGAGTCCATGGCGCAATTGATTTTTGACCAGGCCAAGGGCTGGTAAAGTAGAAGCCATTGACTGTAATTAAAACTGACTTTTACTAATGTATGCCATATACAAAAGTCCACATACAGATGGGAAGCCGGCATGTCAGCAGCCATTGTAAAAACCCATTGTGATGCCTGATAGATGTTGAAGCTTAGCAGTGAGAAGAGCCTTGGTCACGGGCTGGATGGGTGACTCATGAGAGACCCAATGGAAGTATATTATGGGTGACCCAATGGGAAGTGAATCTCAATGAGAGTCCATGGATGCATTTGACTTTTGACAGGCCAAAGGGCTGTGTTAAGAGTAGAAGCCATTAACTGTATTTAAAACTGTCTTTTTACTAATGTATGCCTTTAACAAAAGTCCCACGATGGGGAAGCCAGCATGTCAGCGCAGCCATTGTCAACCATTGTGCATGCCCTTGACAGGATCTTGAAGCTAAGCGTGAGGCCTTTGTCACGGGCTGGATGGGAGAGACCTCATGAGAGACCCAATGGGAATCTCAATGGGAGACCATGGCTGCATTGGCTTTTGACAGGCCAAAGGGTGGTAAGGTTTGAAGCCATTTCTGTAATTAAAAACTGACTTTTCTAATGTATGCCTATAAAAAAAAGTCCCACAGATTTGAAGGGCCCGCTGTCAGGGAAACCATTGTAAACCCCTTTGCATGCCCTTGACAGACGTTGAAGTAAGCTGTGAGAGTTGGTCACGTGCTAGTTTGGGGACCTCATGAGAGACCCCAAAGGAAGTCTCATGGGTGGGCCCAAGGGAATCTCAATGGGAGTCCCTGGTGCATTGACTTTTGGGCAGGCCAAAGGGTGGTAAGAGTAGAAGCCCATTGGACTGTAATTAAAAATGACTTTTACTAATGTATGCCTATACAAAGTCCCCCAAAATGGGAAGCCAGCATGTCAGCAGCATTTTTAAACCCATTGTGCATGCCCCCCTTGACAGACTGTTGAAAAACTAAGCAGTGAGGAGCCTTGGTCCCCCGGGGCCCGGATGGGGAACCTCATGGAGACCCAATGAAAGTCCTATGCGGTGACCAATGGGAATTTACAAAGGCAGACCATGGGTTCATTGACTTTTGACAGCCCCAAAGGGTGATAAGAATAGAGCCATTGACTGTAATTAAAACTACCTTTTACTAATGTAATTTCCTATACAAAAGTCCCCCAGATGGGGAAAACCAGCATGTCAGGGAGCCATTGTAAACCCATTGTGCATGCCTTGACAGCTTTGAAGCTAAGCGTGAGAGCCTTTGGGCACGGGCTGGATGGGGTACCTCTTTAAGGGGGCGAAGGGAATCTCAATGGGGGTTCCATGGCTGCATTGTTTTTGAAGGCCCCAAAATGCTGGTAAGAGTAGAAGCCATTGCTGTAATTTTAAAAATGACTTTTTACTTAATGTATGTCCCCATAAAAAGTCCCACAGATGGGAAAAACCAGCATGTCAGCAGCCATTGTAAACCCATTGTGCATGCCCCTTTACAGACTGTTGAAGCTAAGCTGTGAGAGCCTTGGTACCGGGGTGGATTGGGAGACCTCATGAGAGAAACCCCAAAGGAAGTCTCTATGGGTGACCCAATGGAAATCTCAATGAGAGTCCCTGGCTGCAATTTACTTTTGGGCAGGGGCCCAAAAGGGGTGGTAGGGAGAAGCCATTGACTGTAATTAAAATGACTTTTACTAATTATGCCCATACAAAAGTCCAAACTAGATGGAAGCCGCATGTTTAGCAGCCATTGTAAAACCCATTGTGCATGCCCCTTGACAGGGCTGTTGAAGCTAAGCAGTGAGAGCCTTGGTCACAGGCTGGATGGGAACCTCATGAGAGACCCAATGGAAGTCTTATGGGTGACCCCAATGGCAGTCCATGGCTTTCATTGACTTTTGACAGGCAAGGGGGTGGTAAGAGTAGAAGCCATTGACTGTAATTAAAAACTGGGCTTTTTACTAATGTATGCCTATACAAAAAAAACCACAGATGGGAAGCCAGATGTCAGAAGCCATTGTAAACCCATTGTGCATGCCCTTGACAGACTGTTGAAGCTAAGCAGTGAGGCCTTGGTCAGGGGCTGGATGGAGACCCAATGGAAGTCTCTATGGGTGACCCTTTTGGGGGTCATGGCTGCATTTTTTACTTTTGGGCAGGCCCCAAAAAGGGCTGATAAGAGTGGAAGCCATTGAAATGTAATAAAAATGACTTTTACTAAAAATAGCCTGTACACAACCCCAGATGGGAAGCCCGCTTGTTCCAAACAGCCCTTGTAAACCCATTGTGCATGCCCTTGACGACTGTTGAAGCTAAAACAGTGAGAGCCTTGGTCACGGGCTGGATGGGGACTATGAGGACCCAAAGGAAGTCTCTAGGGTAAACCAAAGGGAATTCAATGAGAGTCCCTGGCTGCATGACTTTTGACAGGCCAAAGGGTGGTAAGAGTAGAAGCCATTGACTGTAATTAAACTGATTTTACTATGTTGCCTATACAAAAGTCCCACAGATGGGAAGCCAGCATTGGGAGCAAACCAAATTTTTTAACCATTTTGCATGCCCTTGACAGACCCGTTGAAGCTAGCGGGGATCTGGTCCGGGCTGGATGGGAGACCCCATGAGAGACCCAATGGGAATCCAATGGGAGACCCTGGGTGCAAAGGCTTTTGACAGGCCAAAGGGCTGGTAAGAGTAAAGGGAAACCATTGGGCTGTAATTAAAATGACTTTTTTCTTGTTTGCCCATACAAAAGTCCCACAGTGGGAACCAGCATGGGCAGCAGCATTGTAAAACCATTGTGCATGCCCCTTTACAGATGTTGAAGCTAAGCAGTGAAGGTCTTTGGGACGGGTGGGTGGGAGACCTCTTTTTGAGACCCATTTGGAAATCTCTTTTTGGGGGACCCATGGGAGTCCTTGGCGCATTGACTTTTGACAGGCCAAAGGGGTTGGTAAGAGTAGAAGCCCTTGACGGGAATTAAATTTACTTTTATAATGTAGCCTTTTTCAAAAGTCCCACAGATGGGAAGCAGGGGAAAAAATTTTTTAGCAGCCATTGAAACCCATGTGCCTGCCCCTTTACAGAATGTTGAAGCTAAGCAGTGAGAGCCTTGGTCACGGGCTGGATGGGAGGGCCTCAAGAAAAAGACCCAATGGGATTTTCCCAATGGGAGTCCATGGCTGCATTTACTTTTGACAGGGGCCCAAAAGGGGGGGATAAAGTAGAGCAATGGCGTAATTAAAACTGACTTGTTTCTAATGTATGCCTATACAAAAAATCCCCCCAGAGGGAAGCCGCATGTTCGCAGCCAGTAAACCCCTTGTGCATGCCCTTGACAGCTCTTGAGCTAAGCAAATGAGAGCCTTGCGTCACGGGCTGGCTGGGAGACCCATGAGAGACCAATGGGGGTCCATGGCTGATTGACTTTTGACAGGCCAAAATGCTGGAAAGAAAAAAAAGCATTGACTGTAATTTAAAAAGACTTTTTCTAATGTATGCCCATACAAAGTCCCCCCAGATGGAAGCCAGCATGTCACAGCCATTGTAAAAACCCCTTGTGCATGCCCTTGGGGACTGTTGAAGCTAAGCTGTGAGAGCCTGGTCAAGGGCTGGATGGGGAGGGCCCCAATGAGAGACCCATGGAAATCTCTATGTGTGACCCAATGGGAGTCCATGTCTGCAATGACTTTGACAGGCCAAGGGCTGGTAAGAGTAGAAGCATTGACTGTAATTTAAAAATGACTTTTATAATGTTGCCTATACAAAGTCCCAAAATGGGAAGCCAGCATGTCAGCAGCCATTGAAAAACCCATTGTCCCATGCCCTTGCGACTTTTTGAACTAAGTTTGTGGAGCCTTGGTCACTTTGCGGATGGGAGACTCATGAGAGCCCCAATGGAAGTCTCTAGGGTGACCCATGAGAATTCTGGGAGTCCATGGCTGCATTGACTTTTGACGGGCCCAAAAGGTGGTAAGGGGTAGACCCCTTTGCGTAATTAAAATGACTTTTATTAATGTATGCCTATACAAAATTTCCCACAGATGGGAAGCCAGCATGCAGCAGCCATTTTTAACCCCATTGTGCATGCCCTTGACAGACTTTAAAAGCTAAGCTGTGAAGCTTGGGTCAGCGCTGGATGGGGACCTATGGAGACTCAATGGGGACATGGCTGCACGACTTTTGAAGGCCAAGGGTGGTAAGAGTAGAAGCCTTGACTGAATTAAAACTGACTTTTACAAATGTATGCCTATAAAAAGCCCCAAGTGGGAAGCAGCATGTCAGCAGCCATTGTAAACCCTTTTAAACTTTCCCCTTCCCCAGGCTTTTGAAGCTAAGCCTGAAGCCTTTTGTCACGGGCGGGAAATGGGAGACCTCATGGGGAAGACCCCAATGGGAGCCAGGGCGGCTTTGGGTTTTTTGACGGGCCAAAGGGTGGAAAGAGTAGAAGCCATTGATGTATTAAAACTGACTTTTACTAATGTATGCCTTACAAAAGTCCCAGTTTGGGAAAGGGGCCAGCATGTCAGCAGCCATTGTCAACCCTTGTGCTGCCCTGAAAAGACTCTTGAACCTAAGCGTGAGAGCCTTGGTCACGGGATGGAGGGGGAGACCTCTGAGAGACCCAATGGGTTTCTCAATGGGAGGACCATGGCGCATTGACTTTTGACGGGCCCAAAAGGGCTGGTAAGGTAGAAGCCTTTGACTTTTAATTAAAATGACTTTTACTAATGTATGCCTATCAAAAGCCCCACAGATGGAAGCCGGCATGTCAGCGCATTGAAAACCATTGTGCATGCCCTTGCAGACTTTTGAAGTGAGCAGTGAGAGCCTTGGCCCAGGGGGGCGGGGATGGAGCCCTATGAGAGCCCCAAAATGGAAGTCTTTGGGGTTGACCCCAAGGGGAAATCACAATGGGGGGGACCATGGCCTTCATGACTTTTGACAGCCAAAGGGCGGGTAAGAGTAGACGCATTGACTGTAATTAAAACGGGACTTTTCTAATGTATGCCTATAAAAAAAGCCCCCCCAGAGGGGGAAACCCGATGCAGCAGCCTTTGGGAAACCCATGTGCATGCCCCTTTGACAGTCTTGAAAGGGTAAGAAGTGAGAACCTTGGTCACGGGCTGGATGGACCTCATGAGGAAAAACCAATGGAGGTTGCTGGCTGCGATTGACTTTAGACAGGCCAAATGGTGGGGAAGAGTAGAGCGCATTGACTGTAATTAAAACTGAACTCGTTTATACGTAAGCATAGTATGCCTATAGACAAAAAGAGTCCCAGCATTGATGGGAAAGCCAGCATAGTGAGGAGGCCGTTAGTAAACCGCATGTGCATGCCACTTGACATTGACTGTGAAGGCTGAAAGCGGTGAGGGAACGTGAAGAACATGGTAAGATCAGATGGGCTAGATGGATGAGAGCCGTCATGAGAGACCAATGGAGATCTAGCAATGGGGAAGGGACCATGGGCCGCGATGCATGGACATGATTTGAGTGGAGGCCGAAAGGAGCATAAGGTGAGAGTATGATTGAAAGCCATTGAGTATTAAAAACTGACTTTATATTGAATGTATGCATATGGGACAAAAGGGTGCCCTAAGCACAGATGGGAAGACCGAGCTAATGACAGGCCAGCATTAGATAAGCCATTGTGCATTGCGCTTGCCAGACTGTTGGAAGCGTAAGTGCTCGAGTGAGAGCGTTAGGATCCAGATGATGCTAGGATGGGACGACGCTCAGAGGCCAATGGAGAGAGTCGGCTAGTGGTGAGAAAAGTGTAAGGTGACCGAATGGTAGGGAATCGTCGATGTGGGGAAAGAGTCGTGGAGACGAATGCATTGGAGACAGGCGCAAAGAGCTGCAAGGTAAGAGTAAAATGCCAGTGAGGGCTGAGTAATGTAAGAAAAACTGACGTATTTGAGCTGAATGTATGCAGATAGCAAAGTCCCACGGATGAGATAGCACAGAGGCAGATGCAATCAGCGAGTGCATATGTAAGACACCAATGGCAGTGACCTAGACTTAGACAGGATCGGTGTGAGGGGAACTAAGCAGGTGGGCAAGCCTTGATCACGGCGGATGAGGAAGAGGACCTCAATGAGAGGGGACGTACACTGTGAGGAGATCCATGGCCGGTGCCATTGACTATTTGACAGGCGCGAGAGTGCTGGTAGAGCGAGTAGAGAGCACAGAGCATATTGAGGTAGTAATGTAAAGACTGAACTATTTAGAGCTAATGTGCCAGTATAGAGAGAAGCCGACAGATGGAGGAGCCAGGCATAGTCAGCGGAGCGATTGTAAGACCATGGTTGCATGCACCTGTGAGCAGAGTATGAGAGAAGCAGTGAGAGAAGCACGTGATGGTCAGCGGGCTGATGGAGACCGCTCAGAGTAGAGACCCAATGAGAAGTCCTAGGGTGGAGGCTCCAATGGAGTAGTCGGTGACTGCGAATTGACTTATTTGACAGGCGAAGGCTAGAGGTAAGAGTTATGAGAAGAGCATGTTTGACGGATGTAATTGAAAGACTGGGCTATTGTACTAATGTAGGGCCTTTGCAAAAGTGCCCATCAGATGGAAGCTCCAGCATGGAAGCAGCAGTGTGAAGAACCTCCCATATGAGAGCGGTGCCGCTTGGACAGACTGTTGAGAGCAGTAGAGCAGTAGAGAGCTGAGTATAACAGTGCTGTGATATGGCGAGGATTGGGAGAGACCCAATGGGAATCTGAATGGGAGTCCATGGCATGCGTGAATTTGGACGGACCAAGAGGCCGAGAAGTGCTGAGTGAAAGAGTGAGAAGCAGGTTGAGATGTATAGTTAAAACTTGAGCTTGTACTAATGAAGGTAGACCTATAGCGAGAAATGGGGTCGACACAGATTGGAGAAAGGGAGAAGATGGAAGCGCAGCGACAGTACAGGCAGACCATTTGTAAACTGGGAGAGATAGAACCCAAGAGAAGGGAAGAAAGGAAGAAGCAGAAGGAAGGAGAAGGAGCCATTGGTGCATGCAGTTGCAGACTGTTGAGAGAGCTAAGCAGGTGGAGAGTCTTGGTACGACAGGGCGGACTGGGGTGGAAGACGTTACAATGAAGAGACACCGAATGGGGAGTGCTCTATGGAGTGATCGCAATGGGAGTCCTTGGCTTGTCATTTGACTTTGAGAGCAGCCAAAGGGCTGGTAAGAGTGAAAGCCTATTGCGCATAATTAAGAATGCATAGTTTACATGTAATTGTATGCCTATACAAAAGTCCCACGACATGGGAAGCGCAGCGATAGAGTCATAGAAGGCCGTAGTGTAAAGTGTACAGTGTGCAGATGCCCTTGACGACTGTTAGAAAGCTAATCGGCAGTGAGATAGGGGCTGCGTGGTATACGGGTGGGATATGGGGAGAAGGAACCTCAAGGAGAGAGACAATGGGGAAAACCATCCTCCCCACTGATGGAGTGTACCATGCGATGACGCTTGAAGACTTTAGTGACAGCTCCAGAAGGGACAGAGAAAGAGTGGATAGCCAAGACTGTAAGTTGAAAGACTGAGGCATGTATGTTACTAATAGGTGATAGCCTATACGAAAAGTGCCACAGATGGGGAAAGGCAGCATGGGTCAGCAGCCCATTGAGAAGTGAAACGCATTGTGGCAATAGCCCTTAGACGAAGCCTCTGAGAAGGCGCGTAAAGCAGTAGAGAGTATCGTTGGTCTCGGGCTGGTAGAGAGCATGAGCAGACGACCTCATGAGATTTCAGTTAGGACCCGATGAGAGTCCATGAAGCAATGCTGATTGAGGACGAGAGCCGAAAGGTAGCCGGGGAAAGAGAGAGGAGCCAGTTAGACCTGTAATAATTGTAGAAAACTGACTGTTGGGTAGCGAATAGGATGGCATATAACAGAAGTCCCAGACTACAGATGGAAGACTAGGCATGGTCTGCAAGCCAGGGTTGTAAACCCAGTGATGATGAGCCAAGCTAGAGACAGACATGTGAAGCTAAGCTGATTGAGAGCCGTGGCACGGGCTGATGGGGAGGAGACTAAATGAGAGACCCAATGGAGAAATCGTCTATTTGTGAGAGCCCAATCGGGAGTCCAGTGGGGGGATCTGCAGTGACTGTTAGACAGGACCAGAAGGGCTGGTAAGAGTAGAAGCCGGAATGAAGACGCGTCGAGATTGAAAGAGTCTGACTTTAGTTAATGATAGGGATGCCAGTTATACAAAGTCCCTACAGCATTAGTACATGCTAGTGAAGTAGAGCAAGCTAAGCTTGCGGTTAGTCATTATGCCTATTGGCTGAAACGCGCACTTAGTGTCAGTGCTCCATATGACATCAGGATAGTATGATATTTGAAGCTTGAGTTATGCTGTGTGAGGCCTTCTTGGTCACATGCTGGATGGGGAGGCACCGCATGAGAGGGACCGCAATGGAAGTCCTCTATGGCGTCGCAACCCATGGCGAATTTAAATGGAGACAGTCCATGGCTTGCATGATGTACTTTTGACGGCCAAGGGCTGACGTAAGAGAAGGAAGCCAGTGTGACGTAGATTTTACCAAACTACGGACTCTTTTTAATGTACTGAGCTGATCTGCTCTTATCCAAAAGTTCCCATCAGCACTGGGAAGCGCCGCATGTCAGCAGCCGATGTGATACATACCCATTGTGTATGCCTTTGACACTTGAACCAAATACTGAATTTGCTAAGATCCACGTTGACGCAAGTGCCTTCGCTGTCTACGACGAATATAGGATATGGGAGAGAAAGGCTCTTATTGGGAACGTCAGACAGACGTAATACGGTTGAGTCCTATAGGTAATTTTTCTGCACTTGCACTAATTATGTGACAGGCGACATTACAACGCGCGCTGGTTTAACGCAAGTCAGAAGCCTATAGTATGCACTGTCACATATAAGTAATACTGACTGTTTACAGTAATGCTATGCCGCACCTACACAACGTTGACGCTTCTCATCGAGATGGGAGACGGACCCAGCATGTCTAGCCAAGCATTGTACTAGAGGCGGAACCGATTTGAAAACATAGTGGCCTGTGCCGAGGCATGATGTGAAGACTAAGCGCATCGATCTCGAGCCTAGCCTTGTACAGCACATGGTGCAATGGATGGGAGAAGAGCTCAGGATGAGAGATCCAAATGAAAGGAGACCATAGAGCTTAGCTGCATAAGGCGTATATTGAAAAAAAATTAGCTAGGTAACAATAGACGGTACCATCACCTATACGTAAGATGTCTAGAACCGTGCCAATATAGACATCTATAATTCTAAATGCACTGACATTGTTCAATCATGTATATTGTAAGACCGCTATACATTAAGCTATGAAATTGATCTCTACACACATGTCATACGAGGGATCACTGCTAAAGAAATGCAATGACAGCGCACTAGCTCATCGTCAAGCAGCCAAAATTCTACTCTAAACCTATGTGTAGCTCTATGCCGCCAAATAATTTATTTGTGAAACTAGAGTTTGGGGGGGAAGGGGCCCTGGGTTCCAATGGGAGGCCAAAGGGGCATTGAAATTTTTACAGGCCAAAGGGGTGGTAAGAGTAGAAGCCCTTTTCTGTAATTAAAACTGACCCTTTTTCTAAAGTATTTCCTATACAAAAGTCCCAAGATGGGGGAAGGGCCGGGAAAGTCACGCCTTGGGAAAAACCCCTTTTTCAGCCCTTGACGCCCCTTTTTTTGTAGCAGGGGAGGCCTTGGTCACGGGGGTGGGGGGGAGACCTCATGAAGACCCAATGGGGAATCCATGGGGCCCCTTTGGGGGACTTTTACGCAAAAGGGGTGGAAGAGAGAAGCCAAATTTTTTGTAATTAAAACGACTTTTACTAATGTATGCCTATACAAAATCCCCCGTGGGAAAACCAGCATGTCAGCAGCATTGTAAACCCTTGGCATGCCCCTTTTTAGACTTTGAAAAGAATGAGAACCCTTTTGGTCACGGGTGGGGTGGGAAAACCCCTTATGGGGAAAACCCAAGGGAAAAAATCTATGGGGGACCCCCAATTGGGGACCAGGCTGATTTACTTTTTAAAAGGCCCCAAAAGGGGGGGGGAAGGTAAAAAGCATTGACTGTAATTTAAAAAAAAACTTTTATAATGTATGCCCCCAAAAAGTCCCCCCCAGATGGGAAAACCAGCTTTTCAGCACCATTGTAAACCCTTTTGGGGGGCCTTGACAGATTTGAAGTAAACAGGAGAGGCCCTTTTGGTCAAGGGTGGATGGGAAACCCCATGAAAGACCCAATGGGAGGGGGAAGGGGCCAAAAACCCGGGGGGGAAATTGGGCTTTGACAGGGCCCAAAAGGGTGGAAAAAGTGAAACCCCCGACCCCCAAAATTTAAAAATGACTTTTACAAGTATGCCTTAAAAAAAAATCCCCCCAAAAGGGAACCAGCCTGTTAGCAGCCTTTAAACCCTTTTTTGGGAAAGCCCTTGACGGGGTTTTTAAGTTTAACATGAGAGCCTTGGGCAGGGGCCCCGGATGGGAGACCCATGGGGAAAAAGGGCCAAATGGGAAAACTCAATGGGGGCCCTGGGTGCATTACTTTTTACAGGCCCCAAAGGGGGCCCCGGTTAAGGTTTAAAAACCCTTTAAAGTAATTAAAATGACTTTTAAAATTTTATGCCTATACAAAAACCCCAGGGGAACCAAACATGTTTGAGCCTTTGGGAAAACCCCCCGTGCCCTGCCCCCTTTTTTAAATTTGAAGCTTAAAAAAAGGGGGGAAACCTTGGCAAAGGGCTGGATGGGAGACCTCATGAGAGACCAAAGGGGGGATTTCCCTGGGGGGCATTTGGGTTTTGACAGGGCCCCAAAACTGGAAAAATAGAAGCCCT
>JARQOC010004007.1:0-12636 GCA_033576535.1 Allobates femoralis
ACACTTATCTGGGTATCATCAGCCATATGTAGTATTCCAGCCATCGTCTATAGTGATGTACATGCAGAAGACCAATGCACTTTGTCTTACGATGACATATCTCTTGTTGCATATGTATTAAGCTACAGACAGGAAGAAGATGAGATGTTCGATGAGCCAAGGGAAATGTGCGGAAATCTCTCAGACTATTCGGATTCTGAAAAAAGTGAGATAGTCGCAGATTGGAGGGAAAGAACTGTTACAACAGAACGTATTGTGGTCCCACTTGTAGTGGTTGGTTATATCATCCCGCTGTGTGTGATCGTGTCCTCCAACATCTTCATCGCTCTCCATGTAAAGAGTTCCATGATCGCGGCATCATCCAGACTCTACAGATTGGTGATGATTCAGGATCGCGGCTCACGGGGAGATAGCGCGATCCTGAAATAACAGCGGCGTGCAGCCGCAAGTGTCCGGTTCCTGGATACTCCTGGATCGGAGCAATCCGACCCCATAGGCTCCCATGTTAGGGAGCGCCGGATTGCCCCGGATCTGGGAGTATCCGGGAGGATCCGATTTGGGGAGATTTTTCTTACTGGGCACAAAAATCCAGGTTGCTCCGATTTTGTGTCCAGGAAAAAAATCTGATTCCTCCTGGATTCTCCCGGACATCCAAAAACCAGATGCCAAAAGACATTCATCCGGCGTATTCCGGCCCCATAGGGTTACTATGGGGCCGAAATTGGATCCGGGGGTGTCCGGTTCACACCGGACAGCCCCGGATCCAAAGAAACGGGGTGTGAAGGCACCTTTAGACGTCAGAAATGAAGGTGGATTGGCAGTTGGGATTGTAAAAGGATTGAAAACAGTGTCTGAAACCCCCGTACAAAAGAAATATCGAGCGCTGCATAGACTACACTGCCAGATCTTTTAGGGTTGCAATGGTTTACTCTTTACTCTCTTTTGGCTGATATTTTGTACTGTGTCCTTTAAAGGGCTTATCTAGGATTTCTTTTTTACTATAGGCCTAAAAATTAATAGGCAGGTAGTTAGTTGCTTCCTTCCTTCCTGCCTGTTGTGCCCAGCGCCGATTTCCACCAGCATAGATTGTCAGCAATTGAGCTGCTCCATGTTAAGAGAACAGATCTTTTGGGCTGTTCTGTCAATGGGGCATTACTGCTGATGACATTCTGATTGAAAGTCAGCTCCCCACAATTTGGTGTCAGGGAGCTGGCTGTCACTCAGCATGATGTCTATAAATGAGAACCCTGGCACACCAAAAATTGTTATGAGAGTCCACACACGTGATTGGTGCTATTAATGCTCAATCTTTTTTCATATTATTTTGATCACAAGTGAAAAAAAACGTTTTCGGCCCTCCAAGGCCTTTCTCAATTTTTACAACTACAAAGCAATATACAAAAGAAAAATTAAGTAACATCATATAGTTAACATAATACAATTATGCATACTGTCAACATATATTACTTTTTTACAGAAGTGCCACAAAAGCAACAAGAATTACGCATCATAATATAGATACATTTCTATTATGAATATGCAGAAAATGGTAATTTGGTATAAAAGGACATTTGTCCTTTCAAAATAGAGACACAGCTCAGAAAACTTAACATTATGGTATATAGTCAATACCTTGTGTCAATAATAATGTAGCTTGACTCAATATTATAGAAGTCGGTTAGACGTAAGCAACTAGAGAAAACGATAAGGAAATTAGACCACAGAATAATTATCATGAGGAAAACTTTTGTAGCATGAAACTGACAATTATGTTTGTTCAATAACCTAGTGAGAATTACATAAAAGGAATTACCTTATTACAATCACTGTTTTATTTGCCTAGTGGACCTCAATCCTAAAGGCATAAGTCAATCAAAGCACCTCCAAATGTGTGTGTGTATCAAAAGAACCCCTCTAGTGTGAGGATAAATAGAAGCAAGATCTGTGAAAGAAATGCTAATTATATGTGGGGATGATGTGGCGCCCTGCTCATGTAGGTAGCCACAGACTTCTCTAATACACAGCTGGGTTTCCACAGCAGGTATCTACTACATGCAACATCTCCCACCCCGGCACAGTAGGGGGAGCTCAACTTGCTATCCTTAGGCAAGATCCCCTATAAATACTGCTGCAGGGGGAGGAGTTTTTCAGAGTGTGCAGACGCTAGGAGAGCTGCGAAGACGTCCTGGTGGTCGGTGCCGCGATTAGGCCCAAACCAGTGACCCGGAGTGGCCTTTCTGACGTCCCACAAGCCTAAGTGAGGACAGAAGGCAAGGAGCAGACAGCCTAAAGGGAGTGAGGAACTAGTGGAAGTTTGCCCTAAGACGTACCGGACATCGGGGATCCGCACCTGTAGGATCCTTCAGGACTACAGAAAACCCCGTCACACCGTGGATACTTCAGTTACCCGGTGCACCTGTGGGTCAAAGAGAGGGAGACAGACACGGCAGTGTTCCACTGCAGTGACCAGAGAGGGTAACCCGTGGACCACACAGGAGGTGAGAGCAGATATCAGAGTCAGGAAGAGAGAGGAGGCCAGTCTGGCTGCATGCAGGCTGGGCTTCAATTACCAAAGAGGAACAGAGGAGGCTTTATACCCACTTGCTGTGGGGACCCACTGTGCACCTGGTCACCTGTCAGTGCCCTGGACATCTTTACCTGCCGTAACAACAGTAAAAGGTAAAAGAGACTTTTGCAAGTGCGCGTGTGTCATTCCTCTCCGTTTCCGGTGCCCCTCATAGACTCCTCCAACACTACCCATTCCATATTCCTGCTCCCCACCAAGCTGCCCCTTTACACTACGCTGCCCCGGAGGTCCAGCCCTACCTGTAGAGGACTTTGCCAACTAGCCGCGTTACCATCTACCTCCTGCGGATTGTGGCGGCGCTGGTGACCCATCACCAGAAACTACAGGTGGCGTCATGTGAACTGTATATAAATCCCCTGTCAATATAATCCCTTTTTGAAGTGTCACCCAGTACACGGGATCAGGCGCGGCCACCACTCCCCGTGACACAGCAACGCTACCCCTGCAGCCTGATACCTGAGTACCCCAAAGCCTGGGGATCGACAATGATATTATTACAAACGTGGAAAAACCACCCTGTGCACATATATAAATACCTACAAGTTGATCCCCCATTGCAGGAAATGGCTCACAGCTAGAGAATAGCCTTGGAAAATAATAAGAAATTATACTGGTAAGAGTCATAGGGCTCACTTAGGATCATCATATGGATGGGTCACAATGCTTGGTAATATGCTTATATTTCTTATTATTTCCCAAGGCTATTCTCTAGCTGTAAGCCATTTCCTGCAATAGGGGATCGACTTGTAGGTATTTATATATGTGCACAGGGTGTTTTTTCCACATTTGTAATAAGATCATCCCCACATATAATTAGCATTTCTTTCACAGATCTTGCTTCTATTTAGCCTCACACTAGAGGGGTTCTTTTGATACACACACACATCTGGGGGTGCTTTGATTGACTTTGACATCTGATGTCCTCCATCCCTCCCTCCCCCAAGCATGTTCATAGATCCTTTGCTATTGGACCTTGAATAAAAGAATCGTCACAAGTTGGTGAGTGCTGCCGTTTTTTGTCTTTTCCCGCTATACTATCATACATTGCTGTTATACGGATTGTGCACCACCTATGTGATTACTGCCGCTGGATTACCCCTGTATACACCTGATTAAGCTGCTAGCACTTGGTTAGTGCCCAGTGTTTATCTTTTACAAACTGTGTTAAAAAAGTAATATATGTTGATGGTATGCATAATTGTATTATGTTAACTATATGATGTTACTTAATTTTTCTTTTGTATATTGCTTTGTAGTTGTAAAAATTGAGAAAGGCCTTGGAGGGCCGAAAACGTTTTTTTCACTTGTGATCAAAATAATATGAAATAAAGATTGAGCATTAATAGCAACAATCAGGTGTGTGGACTTTCATAACAATTTTTGGTATGCCAGGGTTCTCATTTATATATATCAGTTTTTTCTCCTGAGCACCCTCTTGTCCTCATCGGTAGAGCCAAGCATTACCCATATTATACTCAGCATGATGTCGACAGTAATGCCCCATTGACATAGGGGCAATACCGACAGAGTTTTTTGATGTGATGTCAATGGAATCTCCAAGGAACGCTAGCAGGAGTGCTCTGTGACCGCTCTGTCTGTGCTCATGGAGATTGGTGCTGGGCATAGCAATAAGGTAGTTAACAACTACCTGAATGTTAGTTCTTAGGCACATAGTAAGAAAAAAAACAGTCCAGGATAACCCCTTTGAATATAATTGCACTTATTTGCTGATGACATGGTTATTATTATTATTTATTTATATATCACCATTAATTCCATGGTGCTGTACATGAGAAAGCGTTACATACAAAATTATATATAGTTTATGCGTCGGCCGCAAGGACCAGGGTTTACTCGGTAGCTGGGCCGGCAAAACGTTTGAGGATGTCATGGTGGCTGTGGCCCAGCTCCATGGCCCTGGCCGCACAATAATGAGTGATTATATTTACAGAGGATTCTCGTGACGCCACCTTTGGAACCTGGTCATAGGTGACCATCGCTGCGTTTGGGGACCTCTGGGGTTGATGGAATGGCAGCCAGGATGGTATTGCTCGCCACAGGTGGAGCGGGGCCCCAGGGTTGGTGTGATAGTCTGTTAGGACAATGGTGATTATGTGGCGCCCCACTGGTCAGTGCGCCATGTAGGGGTACTGCACCAAGACCAGCATGTGTAGTATTCCTGTGACCAGGGGATGGGAATGTTAACTTGAGGCCCTCACCACACGCATTCACACACCTAGAATCAGGGGACTAAGGGGTTAAATCTTTGGTTAGGAGACCCAGCCTCGGTGGGAGGAGCTTAGGTGGGTAGTGGAGAGTGGAAAGAAAGCTTAGTCAGAATCCTGGGAGTAGGCGAAGAAGAGGGACCCTGCGAGTGTCGCAGAGGGAGGGTGCCTAAAGAGGGGTGACCCGGACAGAAAGGAAGATCCTTGGGTGTCAGCTGACACCAAACCATCCTGATAACCGGTCTGGGGGGAGCCTGGTCCATTAACGGAGAACCGTCTCCGAATGCGGTGCAGGACAGTTCAGCCCTGAGCCGCCAACCCGGAGGGCCATGGGCAATCAGACAGCCATAACCCAGTCCAAAGCACATCCCCACCAGAGACTCCGTCCAGGGTCGTGAGCCCCTTAGGAAAGGGTGAACTTTATTCAGACCACGGGCCTGGTGTGGAACAAGAGGCTCTGTGCAGGGCCGCGCTGAGAGAGTAAGGAGCAGTGCAGAGAGAGAGAAAGTAAGGACAGAGGGAGAATCCTGAAGGAACACTACTAAGGGCCTCAAAGAGATGTTCCATCCTCTGGTGACTACCCAGTCCAGCTACCAGGGACTGTATACCGTAAAACCCATTTAGAGCCAATGTGTGGTGTCTTATTCCATCGCGCTGCATTCCAGTCTCCTCAGGCAGACTGCATCAAGCCTCAACCTGCGGAGCCTCCTTCCTGTGTGAGTTCTCCATTTTCATCACTGCCCCAGGGCTTCTGCTCCACTTACGGGATGCATTACCATCTGGCTGCCTACCATCATCCCTGGAGGTCTGAAGCAGCGCTGGTAACATTACCAGGTGTCAAGGACCCTATTGAAGGTGCGAGAGACTATTACCACTGGGACTGCATGTGTACCCGGCCTCGTTAGGCTGATGTAAATTAAAATATGTTGGTTTCAGTTATGTTTAAGAGGAAGTGCCTCCCAGACAGGATGAATGTTATTATTAAAAATGTTATTATTGTTATGTTATAAAGCATATAAAAATTTAGCTCTGTATCGGGCCCGGGTGGAATCACTCGCGGACGAGTGAGTTCACCCAAGGGGGAATGTGGCGCCCCACTGGTCGGTGCGCCACGGAGGGGTAGTGCACCCAGACCAGCGTGTGTAGTATCCCTGTGACCAGGGAATGGGAATGTTAACTTGAGGCCCATTCACACACCTAGAATCAGGGGACTAAGGGGTTAAATCCTTGGCTAGGAGACTCATCCCTGGTGAGAGGAGCTTATGTGGAGCCCACTGGGACGGCGTACTTGGTACCGGACCGGGGTACTGCTGGGGATGTCACGGCAAACCTGGTCCTGACCGTGTCCCGAGGTTCTCACAAGTAATAGGGAATATATACAGTGGATAATGTTTGTCGTGACGCCACCCACGGGTTGTGGTCAGTAATGGGACCACCGCAGCAGCGCAGCTCTGCCAGGAGGATGGAGGGATGGATGGGCTGCAGCTAGATGGATGAACCCGCCGCGGGTCGGGCTGCTCCTGGCAGGGTAAGAAGGACAATAACAGTTCTGCATACCTGGAATCAGACACGGAAACTGTGGCAGGGTTCACCGGGTTTACTCTCAAGTTCTTCCAAGTTACACAGTTCACGGTACAGTTCTTACAGCGTTACACAGTTAACTCCAGTAACACTTCTGCAGCCAGGCTGTCGCTCTGAGACCCCTCACTCCTTCTATATGTCATTTCAGGCTTGCTCTCACTTTCTCTGTTCTCCTGCGGATTGTATGGCGGCAGCTCGGCCCCTTGTATGTAGCTTCCCCCTATGTGTATGTGGGTGGTAAGCCGGGTCCTCGTGGTTGCTGCTGGGCCTCCAACCCTGGGAGTAGGAACTCCAACTTGGAATTAAAGCACCCCGTCAGTTTGTATGGGAAGGCGGTGTGAAACTTCAGTTGCCCTCAGAGCCGACACTCTGGTACTTGCCTAGCCTGCAGTAACCCTGTCTCCTAAGGTGTTACCAGGCTCCTTCTAACCTGTGTGGATCCCAGTGACTTCAAGGGGAATCTACACCGCCTGTAGTTGGTCGGTGTTGCTGTGTTCCTCGGACTCGGTGATACCGGTCTCTGTCCTCACACTCCCCTGGGATGCCGGCTATGGACGAGCTTTCTCTCCATCGTTCTGTGACTCTGTGAACAGGGCCGGCGTCAGCACCCGGCGTACCCGCGCAAGTTCCGGGGCCCAGGCATGACGGAGGGGCCCACCACCGCCGGTGTAGTTATTTTTCTTACCGGCGTGGACTTTCATTCATTCAAAAGCCAGCCGCCAGCCCCCGCTCCGCCCCCGAATCGCGTCGCATCCGGCTGGGCCGTCATGTCCGCTGATTATACATTCCATCCTAACCAGCCTTACCTCCTCACCAAAGATTCACAGTGACGTGTTGATGACGAAACGTTTGCTGTCACCATTCATTCTATGTATGTCTTCAATAAATCACATGCTAAGCAACTATTCATGACTCGATGAGTGCTTGGATTTCACTACTTATAGAAAGCATAGAAGAGGCACCCCCGCTTCACTTCTTCTTCCTGTGGAACGCATAGAGGAGAAGGAAGATGCCAGACTGCAGGTGAGTATGGCTGGGGTCCGGGGGGATCCAGGCCCAGTCGTCAGCACCCGGGTCCCTGGTCTGGAGGGTAGGCCCCCTGTGAACCTCTTGCCTTGCAGGGGGCCCCTGAGCACTGCCCCTCTTTTAATAATAATAATAATAATAATAAAACTTTATTTGTATAGCGCCAACATATTCCGCAGCGCTTTACAGTGCAATGGTACATATAAGAAAAATATACGGTACAGAAAGGTAATGCAGAACAGTAGTTACATACAATAAACATAGAATCAACTCAGGAAATACAATAAAAAGGCAAAAAATTAAGGTGACCCTGCTCGAAGGAGCTTACAATCTAAGACGGGATGGGAACACAAAGTACAGGGGCTTATAACAGTGAATATCTAATGTCTAAATGACTGCTGTTAGGGAGAAGGATAGGCCGCCCTGAAGAGGTGTGTTTTTAGGGAGCGTCTGAAGCTATGCAAGTTGTGGATGGTCCTAATTTCTTGGGGTAGAGCATTCCAGAGGTTTGGTGCAGCTCGAGAGAAGTCTTGGAGTCGGGAATGGGAGGTTCGGATTAATGCTGATGTTAGTCTGAGGTCACATTCAGAATGAAGGGGACGGGTGGGGTGGTAGACAGTGATGAGGGTGGAGAGGTAAGGAGGTGCCGCACCATGAATAGCTTTGTGGGTGACAACGAGCAATTTGAATTTGATCCTATAGTGAACGGGTAGCCAATGTAGTGACTGGCACAGAGCAGAAACATCTGAGTAACGGTTTGCTAGATAGGTGATCCTGGCTGCTGCATTGAGGATAGACTGGAGAAGGGAAAGCTTACTGTGGGGGAGGCCAGCTAATAAAGAATTACAGTAGTCAAGGCGGGAATGAATCAGGGCCACGGTGAGGGTTTTAGTTGTTTCCATGGTGAGAAAGGGGCGGATTCTAGAGATATTTTTCAGGTGCAAGCGACAGGAGCGGGTGAGAGATTGTATATATGGGGTGAAAGAGAGATCAGTGTCCTTCAAAATACAGAGACAGCAAGCCTGCTGACTAGGCGTTATCGTGGTGCCGCACACCGAGAGAGAGATGTCAGGTTTAGGGAGGTTGGCAGAGGGTGGGAGCAGAAGAAGTTCAGTTTTGGAAAGGTTGAGTTTCAGATAGAGAGCGGGCATGATATTGGAGACTGCGGTTAGACAGTCATTGGTGTTCTTTATTAGAGCGGGAGTAAGGTCAGGGGCTGAAGTGTATAATTGTGTGTCATCAGCATAGAGATGGTACTGAAAGCCAAATCTGCTGATGGTCTGTCCAATCGGGGCTGTGTAGAGAGAGAAGAGGAGAGGGCCAAGGACTGAGCCCTGAGGGACTCCAATAGTGAGAGGAAGAGGGGAGGAAGCGGAGCCAGAGAATGATACACTGAAAGAGCGGTCAGAAAGATAGGAAGAGAACCAGGAGAGAGCCGTGTCCTTGATGCCAATGGAGTGCAGCATAGAGAGTAGGAGATGGTGGTCGACAGTGTCAAAAGCCGCAGAGAGGTCAAGAAGGATAAGCAGAGAGTGGTCACCATTACGTTTTGCTGACAGAAGGTCATTGGTCACTTTGATGAGGGCAGTTTCTGTAGAGTGTAAGGGGCGGAAGCCAGACTGCAATGGATCTAAAAGAGAGTGAGTGGCGAGGTAATGGGTGAGGCGGGTGTAGACCAGGCGCTCCAGGAGTTTTGAGATGAAGGGGAGGTTGGAGACAGGTCTGTAGTTATTTGTGCAGGATGGGTCGAGGGATGTTTTCTTTAGTAGTGGAGTAATAATAGAGTGTTTGAAGGAGGAGGGGAAGATGCCAGTGGAGAGGGAGAGATTGAAGATTGTGGTTAGGTGAGTGGTGACCACTGGAGAGAGGGTCTGGAGTAGGTGTGAGGGAATGGGGTCAGAGGTGCATGTAGTGGGACGTGAGGACGAGAGGAGCCTGGAGACTTCTTCTTCTGTGTCTGGGTCAAAAATGGAGAGTGAGCCAGAGGGGATGTGGGGACAGATGGGAGTAGAAACACTTGAAGGTTGGGAGCTGATTTCCTGACGGATGTTTTCTATTTTCTCTGTGAAGTAAGAGGCCAGATCATCAGCACAGAGGTCAGGGATAGGAGCCTGCACTTTCGGACTGAGGAGAGAGTGATAGGTGTCAAAAAGTTTCTTTGAGTTGTTGGCTAGTGAGGAGATCAGGGTGGTAAAGTAGGTCTGTTTGGCAAGGTGAAGGGCAGAGTTGTAGGTTTTTAGCATGAATTTATAATGGATAAAGTCTCCTGGTGAGCGAGTTTTCCTCCATAGGCGTTCGGCACTCCTCAAGCATCGCTGGAGGAATCAAGTTTGTGATGTGAGCCAAGGCTGTTTTACTCTGTGTTTGGAGGTTCCGAGGGTGAGGGGCGCTACTTGGTCCAGGGTACTTTTGAGAGTCTCATTATAGTAATTCACAGCCAGATTGGGGCAGGAGAAGGAGGAGATAGGGGACAGTGATGAGAGAAGAGAGTCTGTGAGTGTATGAAGGTTGATGGCCTGTAGATTTCTGAATGTGTGATAGGTCGGACTATGCTGTGATGGGTGAGGGTTTGTGAGTGTGAAGGAGAGAATGTTGTGATCAGAGAGAGAAGGAGATGAATTGTCTAAGGAGGATGTAGAGCAGAGTCCGGTAAAGACCAGGTCAAGGGTGTTACCATCCTTATGTGTCTTAGAGGTTGAGAGTTGCGAGAGGCCAAGAGAAGTGGTTAGAGATAGGAGCTGGGATGCAGACGTGGAGTTGGGGCTGTTTATGGGGATGTTAAAGTCTCCCAGGATGAGGGTTGGTGATTCTGAGGACATGAAGTGCGGCAGCCACGCGGAGGAGTGGTCGAGGAAGTTGGTGGGTGAACCTGGGGGGCGATATACCACCGCTACTCTGAGGGGGAGGGGACGGAACAACCTAATGGTGTGAACCTCAAAAGAAGGGAATAGAGTGATGGAGCGGGGGGGATGACCTGGAAAGTACATTGTGGGGACAGGAGTAGGCCAACTCCACCACCACGTCTGTTTCCAGGTCTCGGGGAATGAGAGAAGTGTAGACCGCCGTAGGAGATAGCAGCAGGGGAGGCAGTGTCTGAGTCCTGGATCCAGGTTTCAGTAAGGGCCAAAAGGTTAAGAGAGTTAGTGAGAAAGTAGTTGTGGATAAAGGGAAGTTTGTTGCATGCGGACCGTGTATTCCAGAGGGCACATTTAAAAGAGGGAGATGAAGGTGTGCAGGTAATGGTAATAAGGTTACTGGGATTTCTGTGTGAGGCTTGGGGGGGGGGGGTTGAAGTTGGAAGAGGGTGGACCAGGATTGGGAGAAATATCGCCTGACATAAGCAGTAATAGAAAGAGAAGGAGGGAGTAATGTTTGGCTCTATGACATTGTTTTTGTCGATGCAAGACCCTGGAATATGAGGGGCTTAGATTATTGAGTAGGGTGAAGAGAGTATGGGAGCAGGACATAGTAAAGGGAAGTAGAGAGGGGCTGATGTGGATAACGGGTGATGGAGGGGGAATTGGGCGGTAAAAGTGGATGACTAATGCACACATAGATATAAAAGCATTGAACTGAACGACATTTTGATGCAATGGGCTGAGTAAAGTACTGAAGGGTAGTAGATGGGTAGAGTTGTTACCTTCTGGTTACCTCTGGCTTATCTCTGGTCTATCTCTGCCGTCCACTTTGAAATGGCACAGATGCCAAGGCACAGAATGCCTTACACCATGCTACTTAAAGCTCTTGTGAGCAACAGACAATGTACCAGGTATGTGGAGGGGAGGGGTCAGAGGAGAAGGTACATCACACCAGGGGACAATTAACAAATTACTGTAAGAGGAAAGTTTGGGTCAGGATCAGCAGGAGACAGAGACAAGGGAGGAGGAAGGAAAAAAAAAAAAAAATTTCTAAGGTACAAAAATAGATGGGGGACTATTTCCCAAACCCTCACAATACATTAGGGGCACACAGTCAGTTTTGGGTACAAATGGAGGTTGGATACGTCACTATGAAGTCTCTTTCCGTACCATCACAATTTCATTAGGGGACACAGTCAGATTGGATACAGGGGGAGGTTGGATTCGTCACTATTTAAGGGCCCCTTTCCGGGACCAAAACAAAAATACATTTGGGGGACACAGTAGATTGGATTCGGGGGAGGTTGGATACTCACTATGAAGGTCTTTCCGTTTCCATCACAATACAAATTTGGGGCACACAGTCAGTTGGATACAGTGGGGTTTTGGGTACGTCACTTGAAGTCTCTTTCCGACCTGTGAGAGAAAAAGAAAAAAATGTTTTCGTAGGTCAGGCCATCACCGGGAAAACCATTTTCTGGTCTATCTCTGCCGTCCACTTAGAAATTTTCCCCCTTTGAAATGGCACAGATGCCAAATTTAAAAGGGTCATAGAAAAAAGATTAAATTCCCCAATTGGTTTTGTTTAAAAAAAATGTTCCCGCCCGAGATTTGCTTCCCTGTGTAATGGATGTGTTTTGACCATGCAGGAACAGGTCGGATATAAACCCCGCTTCTGGGCAGGAAAACAGAATATAAGACTATACAGGGCATTACAGCCGGGGATCCAAAAATAAAAAGAGTATACAGACATTTTCAGCCCGGGGGTTACAGAATATAAAAGTATACAGGGCGTTACAGCCCCGGGGTAAAGAATATAAGAGTATACAGACATTACAGCCAGAGATCACAGAATATAAGGGAATACAAATTACAGCCCGGGGAAACACAGAATAGAGGAGTATACAAGGAAAATTAAGCCGGGGATCACAGAATATAAGAGTATACAGACATTAAAAGCCAGAGATCACAGAATATAAGAGTATAAAAGACATTACAGCCGGGGATCACAGAATATAAGAGTATACAGACATTAAAGCCAGGGATTACAGAAAATAAGAGGATACGACATTACACTGGGGGTCACAAAAAAAATAAGAGTATACAGACATTACAGCCCGGGATCACAGAATATAAGAGTTTCATAGACATTACAGTTGGGGTCACGAATATAAGGTAATTTTTCATTACAGTTGGGGATCACAGCTGATTCTTTTTTGGGAGGGGAAAACCCAAATTTTAAAAAAGAAAATGTCTGTTTACTCCCTTACTTCAGTAAAATGTGTTTATAATTAAACATATTTTGTCATATTGAGGATTATGTAAAAGAATTTTTATTTTTTCATATGCTTTTTTTGTT
>JARQOC010004008.1:0-12610 GCA_033576535.1 Allobates femoralis
TGTCTGAAAGCTACCCAACCGCTCCACTGCCTGAGCATTGGGCCGCACAGTACGATGCTTCTGCACCACTAGATGAATGGCGCCCCTATGGGCCCAACTGCACCCTGGATGGATAAAAAAGTGCAAAAGTTTTTTATATGATAAATAAAAAACCTTTATAGATGGGATTTTGGTTCATGTGTTGGCCCAAGACATTTAAGCTGATGACCCACATCAAGGGATCCCATGCTTATCAGTCCTAACAAAATTGTACAAAAACTACTAGAAAAAAGCAGCATCAGAAAACTTACCATCCATGCCAAAAAACAGAAACCAAATGCACTTACAGGACGCAGTCAGAGCCCAAATGTGAAGCAAGCTCTGCTGCAGGCTGATAAAATCACCTCTACCAGCAAATGTGGGAGGCGACCTGCCATGCATACACTGAGCTTGCACATAGCACCATTCACACCAACATTCAAAACTTTTGCACTTTTTTATCCATCCAGGGTGCAGTTGGGCCCATAGGGGCGCCATTCATCTAGTGGTGCAGAAGCATCGTACTGTGCGGCCCAATGCTCAGGCAGCGGAGCGGTTGGGTAGCTTTCAGACACTCTGCATCATATGTACCAGTGTGAATGGTGCTATGTGCAAGCTCAGTGTATGCATGGCAGGTCGCCTCCCACATTTGCTGGTAGAGGTGATTTTATCAGCCTGCAGCTGAGCTTGCTTCACATTTGGGCTCTGACTGCGTCCTGTAAGTGCATTTGGTTTCTGTTTTTTGGCATGGATGGTAAGTTTTCTGATGCTGCTTTTTTCTAGTAGTTTTTGGCCATACCTTTGTCACCAAGGATTGTACAGAAGTTTTCTATTGTATTTAGATTATGTCATGTTTAGATCTGGGCTGACCATGTCATTGTTTCTGTTTTAATGAACTTCTTTACCCATTTTGCAGTGTGACAGGCGGCATTGTTCTGCATGAAAATTGCTGGCTGATTGAGTGCCGAATGGAAGTAAAAAACCACCTGTTGTTGAAGAAAATTCTGATACAAACTTGAATTTACTCTGCCATGTAGGTATATGAGAGGTCCAACCCCTGCAGCGGAAAACATTCCCCAAACCATGACACTTTCTCCACCATCTTTCACTGACTTCTTTACACACTTTGGGTTCAGTTTTTTCCCAGTTGATTGACAAACAAAATGCTTTCATCACTAAAATGAACTGTGGACCACTCCTCCTCTGTCCACACAACTTACTCCTCACCAAAGGTGTGTCTAGCCTTTTGATTCTTTCTGCCAATGAGAGGTTTGGTCACTGGAGAGTGGGCTTTCAGTCCAAATGCCCTTAAGCATTATGACACTATATGACGAGACAGATCCTTAACCTGTTCAAAGCTGAACTGGTGAGCTATACCAGCTGCAGAGTTGAAACAATCACACACAGAGATTCTCCGCATTATCCTGTAATCTCTTGCATTTTTCTTTTGAGGGCGACCAACCTTGTTGGGGGACTAAAAAGAGTTTGTGATGCTGTAAAGATGCCATATTCTAGAAATCACAGACTTGGAACGACCAATGTCTGTTGCTTTGGCTGATAGAGTGGCCCCTTTGGCCTTCATCTAGACAACCTGCTGGCAGGGGGTTTTAGTCAATTTGAAACTGCACACCATATTTGCAAAGTGATTGCAAACTGGAAAGTTAGGCTGCCAGTTAAATATGGTTTGTCAGATAGTTAAGGAAATTAGCATCCGGTGCGAGATTAGCACCAAAAGCTTGCAGGTATCTGAAAGTGTTAACTAATTTTGATCAATGTTCTTTTACATTTACCTCATTTACATTTTTATTCTGTGGTCTAGAATATATTCACCTTATGAAATAGGCTTAAAATATTGCTAATTTGCTCATGTTAGGATATTTTCACGGAGTCCAAGATGGCCGCGATGTGAGGAGGACGTGCACCCAGGAGCTCCACAGCCTGAATACAGCATCGCTGCCATCCATCCCCGCAGGCTATCCACCGGAGCCCCTCGGACCCACAGCTGGACAGCTAACACCCCCCTGACCCGGACACTGTGCTTCTTTTAGCACTTTGACCGGTGGAACGAACCACAGGACCGGATTCCCTGCTCGCCCCCGCTGCACGCGGGACAGAGCTGCGGCGGCGCCCACCCTGCTAGGCCGCGTCGGACCTGCCTGCGCGTGCTGCGGGTAGAGAGGAGCGGCGGGCACTCAGTGGCCACTCGGTCTGAAGTCCTGAGGAGACCGGCGGACGTGCGAGGTGACCGGGTCTCCCTGCCCCCGCCGCACATTCCAGTAGCAGACCGGCGGGGGTGCTCAGGGCCACTCCGAGACCCGAGGACTATACTCTGGCTGCTGCGGTGGGATCGCAGAGAGGGGAACGGAGTCTGCAAACGGAGGGAGCAGGGGGCCTCACACCCTACCTGGGGAGACATACACTGCCCGAGGAGCCCTCAGGACCGCTCATACTCAGACCGGAGGAGCTACAGGAGGGGTAAGTGGAGGCTGATCCTCAGACATAAGAGACAGCCTGTCACTGCCTACACTGTGCCCAGATATGCAGAGCTGGGGCAGGCCTGGTCTGTGTGTGTGGTGAAAGGGGGTTACAATAGTGTGGTCAAGAGGCAACGGGTCAGTGGACACTGGGGAAGGTGGAGACGTTATTTACCCCTCACATCATACACCATCTACCGCAGAGAGAAGCCCCCCACCCATCCAGGAACTAACGCATTGAAGGGACACTATATGAACAGCTTATAAGACTGGGCATTGTACTATATACTGGGAACTACCCCTGAAAATCTTATCCACTTGTCACCTGGACTTTTTTGACATCCTGATAGCCTGGTACGCATCAGCAAAGAGGTCAGAGGACCCCCCCAGCAGGCACCCTTCACTCTCTGCACCAGGCGCTACATTATCAGTGCCTGTAGGCTCCCTTTTCACCGTTTTCTGTCCTACTGGACACAACTTGGACCAATGAACCCCTAAACTGACCATAGCCAACTGGAGGGGACATATAGACTTAAACTGCATAAATACTTCACACTGTGAACACAGATATAACCATGGGTAAGACGACCATTAAACCACCCAAGAGTGTGCCTAAATCAGCAAAGGCTGTAACCCAAGCCGACGTTGACCAATTCCTTAAAAAACAGGCCGTCGTGGAGGACACCCCTAAATCAACCAAGGGGTCTGTCCTGGCCTGCACAGACGACACAGACTCTGACATGGAGAGTGATTCGGAGGGAGGTAGTGCTTCTGGAGACCCAAAGGTGACCCGCTCCTTTATCAAGAGAGCCCTTGCCAAGGCTATCGGCCCGATAGGGCGAGAGCTAGCGGAGATTAAACGTGACCTCACGCAACAAGGCCACAGAGTAGAGTCACTGGAAAATGCCCAAATAACAACTGTACACCACACCAATGCTATCCTTGATAGCCTCAAAGAGCATGAACACCACATACATGACATCTATGTTGCTCTTGAGGACCATGAAAACCGAGAACGCCGACAGAACATTAGGATTAAGGGCCTCCCTGAATCTGTGGCCAATGAAGCACTAGAAAAGGCTGGAGTGGAGATCTTTAAAGACTTACTTTCTGAACATGACCCTCAGGACATTGAATTAGTGCGGGTCCATAGAGCCCTACGACCTAAACCACAACAAGGAGAGGCTCCCCGACATGTGTTGTGCCGTTTCCTGGACTATCGGGTAAAGAACCTAGTTCTCCGCAGAGCACGGGAACGACAGGAGATAACCTATGAAGGTACCCGAATCCAGTTGTTCCAAGATCTGTCGGCCATCACCTTGAAAAAACGATGGTTACTGAAACCCTTTACCAATGCAATCCTACAGAAGGGACATCGCTTCCATTGGCTCTTCCCGTTTGGGATCTTTGTTACGGCGGATGGACAGGGATTCACCATCAGAACCTCCGCAGAGCTTAAAGCGGCCTGTGAGACTTTGGACATATCTCTTGACAAATTCCCGGACCTGGAAGCTTTCCACTCAGCCTCAAAGATACAACCCATCCTAGGTCCTACACCATGGCAACAGGCAACTCCGAAATCGCAACGAATTAAAAGGAAGATCACTAAATCACCATCCGCCAAGGACCCGGACGATGCCACCTGAGCTATATCCGGGAGGAGTAGCGCCTAAGCCCCCGCTTGTCACCTAACACTGAAAAACTGGAGTCAACCATAGGCTAATTGATATTGATTTTATGTCCTCCATGGTGGAGAACTGTTATTGTTCATGTTATTCTCTCCACCTTATGGCGACATTTGGGAGCAGGGAAACATATACCTTCTGTTTACCGGAGGTCATTGTATAGCCATAACCCTCTCCTACCAAACCCTTTCGCATACTTTATGCTACTTGATATATATAATGCAGATGCATACGTTAATTCCGTTTTGTACTAACCTCTCGAGTTGGCTATCTATAATCCGAGCCAAATATGTTGTGCTTTATATTGGTTCATACTGTTCTACTATGTTTGATGAATGTGATTTCTCAATTCTCTTCCCTCTTTCTATCTAGGACTTCTTTCCCTCCTGATTCTTTTTCCCTATCTCCGCTCTCTACCCATCCCCTGCCCCTACTAGACACGGAACACGATCCAGCTCCAAGGATGTCAGCCGATCGCCAAGTACTACAGCATGCCTGACGCCGGTAAGAATATTACGTTTGCAACAATTAATGCTCATGGCCTTAATTCACCCACCTCACGACACCAGACTCTGCATAGACTACGACAACAGAAAGCAGATATTCTGTTCTTTCAGGAAACACATTTTAAACCTAACAAAATTCCGAATTTTGAGCGATGCCAATATAACACCTGGTACCATGCCACCTCCACTCAGTCAGGATCAAGGGGTGTATCCATAGCACTACTGTCTGGGGTCCTATTCCAATACCGAGAATCTCTTGTAGTTCCTTTGGGACGCTATATCTGCGTGAAGGGCCTCCTTAATGGTTCATTGACAACCCTATGCAGTTATATGCACCTAACAAAAAACTCTTAAAATGGTTGGTTTCTACTCTAAAAAAAATAGAGAACTTTAGAGAGGGTACCCTGATTGTGGGTGGGGACCTGAATATAGCGCTTGAGCCAATGCTAGATACATCTAAACGAAAGAGCACATATACGCCCAGAGACCTGGCTAGGATACGGGCTATTCTAACTTCAATGCATTTACTTGACTCTTGGCGCTATATGCACCCGACCACGCGCGACTATACTTTTTATTCCAACCCCCATAAGTCCTACCACCGCATTGACTATATTCTGATACCTAGGTCATGCCTATCACGGATATCTGAAGCAAGCATAATTCCCAATGTATATTCTGACCATAATATAGTACTAATCTCAATGTCCTCCTCTGGGACAGACCTGAAATCCAGGTCCTGGCGTCTCAACGATTCCCTACTTGACTCCCCTACGACGCGGAAACGTATCGCAGACACACTTCACCATTACTTCCAACTCAATGATACGCACGAGACATCTCCCCAAATTCTTTGGGAAGCCCACAAGACAGTGTTGAGAGGTGAACTTATCTCCATCGCGTCATATCATAATAAAAAACGGCATCAGGAGGTTCAAACACTTTATGATGAAATCTCTCGTTTGGAGACGGACCATAAAAATAATTCTGACCATACAGTCTTAGATACTCTTTCCAACTTGAGGCAGAAACTGAGAGACGTTCTCAATGTCAGATCAGCTAAATTGTATGCCTCCTGGAAAAATAGAATGTATGCGCATGGAGATAGGGCTTCCAAGTTCCTCCTGAAACACCTACGTAAGCGGCAGGCCCGCACTCTACTTCACTCTATTACTGACTCACAGGGGCTAACAGCTTGCAACCCATCACACATTGAGGCGGCCTTCCTGGACTATTACTCCGGGCTATATAATCTCAGACCTGCCGACACGCAGGCTTTTAGGGAACAGAGGCGCCTGGACACCTCCCACTTCTTGACACGACTGAATCTCCCCACGTTAACGTTAGACCAACGACAATCACTGACCCGTCCATTCACCATGAATGACCTCCGGTCCACCCTGTCGAAGTGTCCCACAGGCAAATCTCCAGGCCCCGATGGATTCACGGCCCACTACTACAAAACGTTTGCACCCTTTCTGCTACCACGTCTCTTGAAGGTTTGTAATGAGGCATTTGAAGGTAAGCCCCTCCCGCAGCAAATGCTGGAAGCAAAGATAACCTTGATACACAAGGAGGGTAAAGACCCCAACTTATGCAGTAATTACAGGCCAATTTCACTGTTAAATGTTGATTTGAAACTTTTGGCCAGTATGATAGCTCATAGGATAAGGAATTTTTTACCCTCACTGATCTCGTTAAACCAATCTGGTTTCGTGAGTGGAAGTGAAGGCAAAGATAACGCGCATAAAATATTACATATCCTTCAATATGTGAAATCCCGCCACCAACCCCTAGTGTTAGTGGGCACGGACGCTGAGAAGGCCTTCGACAGGGTGGATTGGACTTATCTGGAGGTGACGTTAATGCATTTCGGGTTCCCCCCATCGCTAGTAGGCATCATAATGGCCATGTACCATAACCCGACGGCCCGTATTCAGATCAATGACACGTTGACGGAGCCCTTTACAATACATAATGGCACTAGGCAGGGCTGCCCACTATCTCCACTCCTGTTCGTCTTGGCAATGGAACCCTTACTGATTGCTATTCAGGAACATCGAGATATAGAAGGTGTTCAGATCAATAAATCTCATTTCAAATCTGCTGCGTTTGCAGACGACCTCCTCGTGTTTCTTACAAAACCTCTGATTGGGTTCCTTGCCTTGATAGCACTAGTGGAGCAATACGGCAGCATTTCTAACTTTAAAATCAATATGTCCAAGTCTGAAGCGTTAGACTTTCCCGTCCCCCATCACACACTCTTGACCTTGCAAAACTCATATCCCTTCCACTGGCCCAAGACACACATAACATACCTGGGGGTGAAGTTGGGCCGCACAGACTCTGATCTGTTCGCACTAAACTTCCCCCCTCTGCTCACATCCACGTCAACGCTGATTAAGCAATGGAGAGATGCTTACCTCTCGTGGATGGGGAGGAAAAACATTATGAAGAGCTTGATACTGCCAAAATTCACCTACCTATTCCAAATGCTCCCCATACACATCCCGGCGTCCTATCTCCATAAAGTGAACTCCCTTTTCTCCAAATATATATGGAAGACCAGGAGACCGTGCGTGGCATACCGTACACTTACCCTCCCAAAATCATTGGGGGGCATGGGTGTACCGGACATCAGACTCTACTATAAGGCAGCTGTCCTGACGAGAACGGTAGACATAATTTGAGGGAATACGGAAAAACAGTGGATAGAGATTGAGGAGGCACTTGCTCCCCTACCCCTCAGGGCGCTATTCCTAATGCACTCCAATACCCGAATTGAGCGTATAGTGAATCCCCATACTAAAAACACTCTTAAACTCTGGCGTGACTCTCTAGACGCTCTAGTCCCGCCATTATCACCCCTTCTGTCATTCTGACATTCTTGCCCGCACTACATCGACCCCGACCGGACATTCCAAGAGCCCTAAATACTCTGGTATTTCCTTAGACCACCTTCTCCGAGACGGTGCCCTCTCCCCCTCCAAGACTTGCAAAGGCACCCGGACTTGACAACCTTAACCTTCGTCGCCTATAACTCTATTAAAACCCTCTTGCGTCGTCACCTTAAAAGCAGCGACCTGAACAGATCTATGACAGTCTATGAGGCACTCTGTGCTAGAACCGCTAGGCCCATGAAAATTTTCTCACAACTCTATCACTTACTTTTACTGTCCAACTGCTGTCACAAACGAGCGTATATTGCCCTATGGGAAAGAGATCTAGGATACACCTTCACGAAGGAACAGATATCACGCATATATAGAGCCTCTCATGGACCCACCCAATGTGTTCGAGCACAAGAAAACTCATATAAAATAATAACGAGATGGTATTATGATCCCCTTAAATGCCAGAACTGGAGGGCTCCGTCCACGGCTGAGTGCTGGAGGTGTGGAGCTGAAAATGGAAACTACTATCACATCTGGTGGCAATGTCCTGACATATCTTCATTTTGGCAACTAACTGAAAAACTGATTACTCTGGTGCTGGGAGAAAGGGTGCAACTAACTCCAGAGTCGACCTTACTAAATTTCAGGCTATGGCCTGTCACACCAACACAGGCGGAGAGAACAAAGAGACCCACTGGACCACAGAGTCTGTGGATGCCGACGCCAGAAATACGCTGGAGACAGAAAGCAGGTTAAGGAGTTTTATTTATAATGACAAAGGAGACACGGAGCCCCTGGAGAGGGCCTCAGGGTCAGAGCCACCAGAACCTCCCACCGAAACCCTGCGACCTTGACCCCTATACAGGGATTTGACTCAGCGCAACGTGGGAGGACCAATGACCCCGGAGCCTGATAACCGACTGCCAGGCGGCACACAGTGAGAGGGGAGGCAAGAGTGGTGTAGGGATCCTCCGGCAGCAGCTGGTGACGTCTGTAGCTGGAGATCAGAATAACTGGCAGGACTGGATCCCTCTGAAAGAAAACAGAACACAGTAAGCAATATGCAAGGAACCACTGAAGCTAGCCAGACCTGGACAAGAGCTCAAGGAGCACAGTAGAACGCCCAGGCACTGGCTGATTGCAGGGATTAAACTTATATATCCACCCCTCAGCAGCGATTGGCTGAGAGGGGTGATTGGGAAGGACACACTGGCCCTTTAAGAGAGTGCACGAGTGGGCGCCCGCCCCCTATGTGCACTACCAGGAAGACAGGAGGACAGAGAAGGGCTGGAAGCTGCAGCAGCTGGAGGGGAGGACAGGGGAACGCGACCCAGACCGGCACGGCGGCGGAACACAGAGCGGGACCCGCGGTGCAGCAGGTTAGTAGCAGAAGCAGGAGCTGGCACCGACCGAGCGGCAGCAGGCGCAGGCTGGGGAGGGACAGTGACAGTACCTCCCCCCTCACGCCCCCCCCGCCCAAGACGGGATTGAAAACGCCGGAGGAGACGGGGAGCAGCGACATCCGCCTCCGGCACCCACGACCTCTCCTCAGGACCAAAACCCTTCCAATCGACCAAGTACCAGGTCCGGCGTCCTCTCCTCTTCATGTCGAGGATGGCCTTGATCTCAAACACATCATTGTCGGAGACAGGAGGAGGATGCATACCGGGATCCTGGGAGAAGCGGTTGAGTACCACTGGCTTGAGGAGAGAACGGTGGAATGAATTGTGAGTCCGCAAGGAAGAAGGTAGTTTCAATTGGTAGCATACCTCATTCAACCGTCGGAGGACGTCAAAGGGCCCAATGAAGCGTGGAGCAAACTTGAACGAAGGAACCTTCAGGCGAACATATTTAGAGGAGAGCCATACCTTGTCTCCAGGCCGAAACAACGGAGCATCCAGGCGTCTCTTGTCCGCGTGATCCTTCATACGTCTGGTGGCTCTCTCCAGCGCCGTACGTGTCTCGGCCCAAATCTTGGCAAAGTCCCGTGCTACCTCCTCGGCCGCAGGAGTGGACGTCGTGAGAGCCAGGGGAGTGGGGATCCTGGGATGCTGTCCGTATACAACAAAAAAGGGGGATTTCTGGGACGACTCACCGGTATGGTTGTTATACGACAGCTCTGCCCACGGGAGCAAGGATACCCAATCGTCATGGTGAGAGTTGACGAAGTGCCGTAAGTAGCCAGTCAGTACCTGATTGACCCGTTCGGCTTGTCCGTTGGATTGAGGATGATAAGCCGATGAGAAATCCAAGGAGATGTCGAGTTTCGTGCAGAGAGACCTCCAGAACCGGGACACAAACTGCACTCCCCTGTCGGAAACAATGTGAGAAGGAAGTCCATGTAACCGGAGAATGTGGAGAACAAACAGCTCAGCCAACTTGGAAGCCGAGGGAAGACCTGGCAGAGGAACGAAATGGCCCATTTTGGAGAAACGGTCCACCACAACCCAAATGACGGTGTTACCGGAAGAAGCAGGGAGGTCCGTGATAAAGTCCATAGCAATGTGTCTCCATGGTTCGGAAGGGACCGGCAAGGGTAGTAGTCGTCCGGCTGGCAACCGCTTGGGAGTCTTATTGCGGGCACAAGACGAGCAGGCCGAGACGAAGTTGGTTACCTCTTGACGCATCCCCGGCCACCAGTAGTGACGACCGATCAACTGGAGAGTCTTCGTCAAGCCAGCATGCCCAGCTAGCCGGGAGGAGTGTCCCCAGTGGAGTACATGTCGTCGGTCAGGCTCAGACACCAGCGTCTTACCTGGAGGAATCTGCGACAGACGGAGCGGAGCTACCACAACCATTTTGGATGGGTCGACGATGGAGCGGAGCTCCTCCTCCTGGTCATCGGCAAGGAAGGACCGGGACAGGGCATCAGCTTTGACGTTCTTATCTGCGGGACGAAAATGGAGACGATAATCAAATCGTGCAAAAAACAAAGACCAGCGTGCCTGACGAGGGTTGAGCCGCTGAGCGGACTGCAAATAGGCCAGGTTCTTGTGATCTGTGTAAATCACAACCGGGTGCACTGCGCCCTCAAGGAGGTAGCGCCACTCCTCCAATGCCATTTTGATGGCGAGTAGCTCACGATCCCTGATGGAGTAGTTTCGCTCGCTGGATGAGAAGGTTTTGGAAAAGAACCCACAGGATACCATGCGACCAGAGGAGGACTTCTGCGTGAGCACGGCCCTAGCGCCCGTGGAGGATGCGTCCACCTCCAGAAAGAATTGCTTATCCGCCACCGGTCTGTGCAGGACTGGTGCAGAGGAGAAGGTACACTTAAGTGCCAGGAAGGAGGACTCGGCCTCTGTAGTCCATCCATTCACAGGGGACCCTTTACGGGTGAGCGCGGTAAGAGGCCTGACCAGATCCGAGAAATGTGGAATGAACTGCCGATAGTAATTGGCAAAACCCAGGAATCTCTGGATGGCTTTAATCCCGACGGGACGAGGCCACTTCATGACAGCCGAAACCTTCTCCGGATCCATTTCCAGGCCGGAATCGGAGATGACATATCCCAGGAATGGCAAGGAGGACCGCTCAAAGAGGCATTTCTCGTACTTGGCATAGAGATAGTTAAGGGTAGAGAGGAATCGCTCTCACCTAGGATGGCCTCTCTTACCTGTCCTAGGTGGAGGAGTTTTCCGGCCTCTTGGGGCATTGCCGGCGGAAGTGGTTGGATCCCCCGCAGTAGAGACACAGTCTTCGAGCGACTCGCTCCTCTCGTTCTCGAGGACTCAGCCGAAGACGATCCACTTCCATGGGCTCTTGAGCGCCAGCAGAAAAAGATGAGGGAACCGGTAGGAGTGGTCTCTGGAAAGAGGGGGCCAAGCGGGGTGGTCTTCTCTCCTGGGTCCTCTCTTTCGTCCGCTCTTGTAGACGTCGATCAATGCGAACGGCAAGGGAAATGAAGTCGTCCAGGGTACCGGGCAGGTCCCGAACTGCCAGTTCAACCTTAAGACGACCGGACAACCCGCGCCGGAATACTCCGATCAGTGGCTCGTCAGACCACCGCAGCTCCGAAGCCAGAGTGCGAAACTGGATTGCGTATTGACCCACCTTCGAGGTACCTTGTTGTAGATTGAAGAGAGCCTCGGTCGCGGATGCCATCCGTCCTGGTTCATCAAAGATCTTGCGGAACGTCTCCAGGAAGGCCTGTAGGTTGGATACCAGCGGGTCCTCCCTCTCCAATAACGGATTGAACCAAGCCAGGGCTTCGCCTTCCAAATGTGATGCCAGAAAGGCTACCTTTGCCACGTCCGTGGGATATTGGTGCGGTAGTAACCTGAAATGCAGCTGGCATTGGTTGAGGAACCCCTGACACAACTTAGGATCCCCAGAATACCTTGTAGGCTTGCAGAGGCGAGGAGAAGAAATAGCGCCACCCATGGCTCCAGGATCCTGTGCAGGTACTGCGACCTGAGGGAGAGGCGCCCTCTGAATAGCCGAGAGCCGTTCCTCCACCGACGTCACATAGTGTAACATCTGGGCTTGCATCTCCCCCTGGCGATCCAGCTCCTGGTGAAGACCTGAAATATGAGAAGTCAAAGAGGGATCGGCCACCTGAAGAGACCCCAGATGGGTCTCCAGGTTGCGCATGAACGCAACCACCTGCTCCTGACTCTGGCGGAGGCTGGCCAGCTCCCTTTGAGCGTCGAATCTGGGATCGGCGGGGTCCATGGCCTGGGCGTAATCTGTCACACCAACACAGGCGGAGAGAACAAAGAGACCCACTGGACCACAGAGTCTGTGGATGCCGACGCCAGAAATACGCTGGAGACAGAAAGCAGGTTAAGGAGTTTTATTTATAATGACAAAGGAGACACGGAGCCCCTGGAGAGGGCCTCAGGGTCAGAGCCACCAGAACCTCCCACCGAAACCCTGCGACCTTGACCCCTATACAGGGATTTGACTCAGCGCAACGTGGGAGGACCAATGACCCCGGAGCCTGATAACCGACTGCCAGGCGGCACACAGTGAGAGGGGAGGCAAGAGTGGTGTAGGGATCCTCCGGCAGCAGCTGGTGACGCTGTAGCTGG
>JARQOC010004009.1:0-7500 GCA_033576535.1 Allobates femoralis
AAGTGAATGAAAAATAAAAAAAAATGAATACTTCACCTCTCCGACGCCTTCTCCCGCTGTCTGGTGCCTTCTGCCGCTATCCGGTCTCCGGTAATAAGTGAGATCTCTTCTGACAAGACCTGTGGTGATGTCAGAGGGGCGTTCCCGGGCACTCGCGGTCATGTGATACATATCACATGACCGCGAACAGCCAATCAGCGCTGGGAATGCTCCGGGAACGCCCCCCTCTGACGTCACCACAGGTCCTGGCAGAACACATCTTACTTGGAACCGGAGATCACACAGCGGGAGAAGGCGTCGGACAGGTGAAGTATTCCTTCTTTTTTATTTTACATACACTTGCCTCTGTTTAATTTAGATTTCGCAGTGTATATTAATACACTGTGAAATCTAATGGGGCTGTCACAGAGGAGAGGAGGAAGCAGGATTTTTCCTCCCCTCTGTGACATCACTGCGCTTTCTGGAGTAAAGAAAGCGCAGTGTGTGAAAGCCCCTGCGTATTTTGTTGCGCTTTTTTGCGCGGCCGAAAAACGCGGCAAAAAGCGCAGCAAAATACGCAAATGTGTGAACGTAGCCTAAATGTGCAATTGAAAAGGTAGGAGGAGATCCAAGAGAGGGCAAGGTCAGTGATTGAAAACAGCTGAGTGAGGGTGGGGTTGAATGGAAGCCGCTCACCTCACATAATGTTCCTCCGGGTTCCGAGGCTCACAGATTGATGCTGGCACCACTGTTGAAGATTATGAATTAGAAGATCCGGAGCCACTTGTCCATAAGATAGAAATCTGCTTTATTCAAAGATTAAAAGCATATACAACGCCAAACGCGTTTTGGACTACGTCCTTACTCATCGGCAATTGTATTACAATGTACAAACACCACAACATATAAAGATAAACTTCTTAATTAATTAGTCAATGACTGTCATGTGCCAAGTTAACTCCTTCACACACAATGAGGAAATGGAAATCAAGCTTTCCTCTATGCTCCCATATTCTTCCAATTCCAGTTACATATATGTTGAAATGCTTACACATCCCATTGATTGCACATATTCGTTTTTAGGACCATGAAATAAAAGGAGTAAAATGCATACCATTCCTCACCATGAATATATATATATAGTATTAATATCAATATGGCAAAGTCAGTGATGCCAATGGTAGAGATGATCTGTAAAAGAAGACAGTGGTTGATTGCGTCGAATGCAGAGGACAGGTCTAGAAGGAGGAGGCCGGAGAAATGTCTGTTAGCTTTGGCTGTAAGTTGTTAGTAATTTTGGTCAGGGCAGTTTCAGTGGAGTGGTGGGGGCATAGGCCGGATTGAAGGTTGTCAAAGAGAGAGTTGAATGAGAGGTGGGATGAGCGTACAGTGGACATGCTTTTTGAGAAGTTTTGAAGCGAATGGGAGCAGGGATATGTGCTGGTAGCTGGATGTAGAAGTGGGGTCGGGGATGGCTTCTTTAACATAGGTGTAATTGTTGTATGTTTGAAAGCAGAAGGAAAGGTACCAGAAGTTAGTGACAGGTTGAAGAGGTCAGTTAGGGCTAGGATAAGTGTTGTAAATAAACACTAAATTGCCGGTAAAATAATGATTTCTCTGTCATGCCACAGGATCACACCTGTGGCATGACAGAGAAACGTCTGCCCTGTCACCCAGTACACAGCCCCTGTGACCGGTACTCAGCCCCCACCCCCTTCCCTCCTCCTAAAATGGTGCTGCAGCGCCCCAATAGCAGCGCTGGCAGCTGCCTGTTGTGTTTTCCCCTCTGATGTGTCACACATGTCACATCAGAGAGGAACAGCCCCCTGCCTCAGGGTCCCCTCAGTCCCCCCAGCTATGGTCCTCACCCACACGCACACCCCCTCCTTCCTCCCACCGCCTCCGCCGTCATCATCATCATCTCAGTCCCATCTGACAGCTCAGATGGGAGGGAGATGATCCATCCCCCGGTCAACCCCCCGGTCACCTTCCCGGTCACCCCGCATACTTACCACCATCCTGCCCCTCCATGTCTTCTTCTTCCTGCTCTGTCAGGCGCATGCGCAGACAGAGCAGAAAGGGGAATGACAGCTCATGACCTCAGTGAGGTCATGGCAAGTCATGATCCTTGGTTCACACAGGGGTCAATTGTGAACCAAGGATCCTGGCCTGACATGACCTCACTGAGATCATGAGTTGTCAGTCTATGCAGAGACTGCTCTGTCTTCGCATAGACTGACAGTTCATGATCGCAGTGAGGTCATGTCAGGTCAAGATCTTTGGTTCACAAAGGGTCAATTGTGATCCCATCATGGGATCACAATTGACCCTTTGTGAACCAAGGATCCTGACCTGACATGACCTCACTGAGATCATGAGCTGTCAGTCTATGCAGAGACTGCTCTGTCTGCTCATAGACTGACAGTTCATGATCGCAGTGTGGTCATGGCAGGTCAGAATCCTTGGTTCACAAAGGGTAAATTGTGATCCCATCATGGGATCACAATTGACCCTTTGTGAACCACAGATCCTGACCTGACATGACCTCACTAAGATCATGAGCTGTCAGTCAATGCAGAGACTGCTCTGTCTGCGCATAGACTGACAGCTCATGATCGCAGTGAGGTCATGGCAGGTCAGGATCCTTGGTTCACAAAGGGTCAATTGTGATCCCATGGTGGGATCACAATTGACCCCTGTGTGAACCAAGGATCCTGACCTGCCATGACCTCACTGAGGTCATGAACTGTCAGTCTGTTAGCAGACAGAGCAGTCTCTGCATAGACTGACAGCTCATGATCTCAGTGAGGTCATGTCAGGTCAGGATCCTTGGTTCACAAAGGGTCAATTGTGATCCCATGATGGGATCACAATTGACGCTTTGTGAACCAAGGATCGTGACCTGCCATCACTCTACTGAGGTCATGACCTGTTATTCTCCTGGAAGAATGCCAGCTTTTCTAGCATATGGTAGACGCCCCCATATTCTGTAAAAGACTGGAAATCATCGAGGGACCTCCCACTGGACTACATCAGACCTTCCTACTGGACTACATCGGACCTTCCCACTGGACTACGTCGGATGCCAAAGAATAATAAAGATGGGGTCTAAATAGTGTCTGTGTTTTTTTTCTAAGAAAAATATTTTTATCTGTCTTGTGTCTTCGTTAAAATTTACTAGGGGTTCCTAATGGCCCGGTCTAATTTTGGCCAGACATTAAGAATCTCGGGTTTAGTGCCAGCTGTGAAAAAGCTGGCATTAACCCCTTATTACCCAGTCTGCCACCGCTACACGGCAGCTGTGGAAGAGCTGGATACAGCACCAGAAAATGGCGCTTCTATGAATGCACCATTTTCTGGGGCGGCTGTGGACTGAAAATCACAGCGGGAAGGGGAGCCCAGAGAGCTTGGGCCTCCCTACGCTGAGGATTTCAGCCCCCAGCTGCCTTGTTGTACCTGGCTGGCCCAAAAACATGGTGAAGCCCACGCCATTTTTTTTTTAATTATTTCATGAAATAATTTAAAAAAAAAAGGGATTCCCTATATTTTTGGTTTCCAGCCAAGTAAACTAGGCAGAAGGGGTTGGTGGCAGCCCGTAGCTGCCTGATGTACCTGGCTGGACCAAAAATATGGCAAAGCCCCACGCCGTTTTTTTTTAAAAATCTAATAGAGAAATACTTAAAAAAAAATGCAGGAGAGGAGACCACCAGGACACGGTGTCTCCAGATTTTTGTGCACATGCTCTAAAAGTGAGAAATTGTGTGGAAAAAATAAAATGTTCAATATGACATTATCAAATTCTGCGAAGTAGTTGTAGGTTACAAATACTCACTATACCCCTAGATATAATCCTTGAGGCATCTAGTTTCCAAAATGGGGTCACTTGTGCAGGAGCTCCAATGTTTAGACACACAAAGGCTCTTCATACGTGACATGGTGTCCGCTAACTATTGGAGCTAATTTTCCATTAAAATTGTTAGCGGACGCCATGTCGCATATGGAGAGCCCCTGTGTGCCTAAACATTGGAGCTCCCCCACAAGTGACCCCGTTTTGGAAACTAGACCCCACAAGGAACATATCTAGATGCACACTGAGCACTTTAAACCCCCAGGTGCTTCACAAGTTAGTCCGTAAAAAGGAAAAAAAGATTTTTGTGAAAAAAAAGTACTTTTTCATAATTATGGATCAGTTTGTGAGGCATCTTGGGGTTCAAAGTAATCACTATGCATCTAGATAAGTTCCTTGGGGCGTCTAGTTTACAAAATGGGGTCACTTGAGGGGGAGCCCCAATGTTTAGGCACATAGGGGCTCTCCATACGTGACATGGTGTCCACTAACAATTGGAATGTAAGTGGATACCATGTCGTGTATGGCGAGCCCCTCTGTGCCTAAACAATGGGGCTTCCCCATAAGTGACCCCATTTTTGAAACTAGACACTCCAAGGAACTTATTTAGATGCATAGTGAGCACTTTGAAACCCCAGGTGCTTCACAAATTGATCCGTAAAAATGAGAAGTACTTTTTTTTCACAAAAATATTATTTTTTTCTCTTTTACGGACTAATTTGTGAAGCACCTGGGGGTTGAAAGTGTTCACTACCCATCTAGATAAGTTTATTGAGGGGTCTAGTTTCAAAACTGGGGTCCCTTGTGGGGGAGCTACACTGTGTAGGCACACAGGGGCTCTCCATACAGAACATGCTGTCCGCTAACAATTGGAGCTAATTTTCCTTTCAAATTGTTAGCGGACACCATGTCGCGTATGGAGAGCTCCTGTGTGCTAAACATTGCAGCTCCCCCACAAGTGACCCCATTTTGGAAACTAGACCCTCCAAGAAACTTATCTAGATGCATAATGAGCTCTTTGAACCCTCTGGTGCTTCACAAATTGATCTGTAAAACTGAAAAAGTACTTTTTTTTGACAAAAAAATTATTTTGTCCTCAATTTTTTCGTTTTTACATGAGCAACAGGATTAAATGCATCCTAAAATTTGTTGGGCAATTTCTCCTGAGTTCACTGATACCTCATATGAGGTCATAAACCACTGTTTGGGGGCACGGCAGGGCTCAAAAGGGAAGGAGCACAATTTGACTTTTTGAATGGAAAATTAGCTCCAAAAGTCAAATTCTGCTCCTTCCCTTCTGAGCAGTGCCATGCTCCCAAACAGTGGTTTATGACCACATATAAGGTAACGGTGTACTCAGGAGAAATTGCCCAACAAATTGTAGGATCCATTTTATCCTGTTGCCCATGTGAAAATGAAAAAATTGAGGCTAAAAGAACATTTTGTTGTAAAAATTTATATGTACATTTTTTGTTTCCACTTTGCTTTAGTTCCTGTGAAGCACCTGAAGTATTAATAATCTTCTTGAATGTAGTTTTGAGTAGCTTGAGGGGTGCAGTTTTTGACATGGTGTCACTTTTGGGTGTTTTCTGTCATGTACGCCCCTCAAAGGGACTTCAAATGTGATGTGGTCACTAAAAAATATTTTGTAAATTTTGCTGTAAAAATGAAAAATTGCTGATGAACTTTGAACCCTTATAACTTACTAACCAAAATTTTTTTTTTTCCAAAATTGTGCTGATGTGAAGTAGACATGTGGGAAATGTTATTTATTAACTATTTTGTGTCACATAACTCTCTGGTTTAACAGAATAAAAATTAAACATTTGAAAATTGTGAAATTTTCAAAATGTTTGCCAATTTTTTTATATTTTCACAAATAAACGCAGAAATTATCGACCTAAATTTACCACTAACATGAAGCCCAATATGTCACGAAAAAACAATCTCAGAATCGCTAGGATCCATGGAAGCGTTCTATAGTTATTACCTCATAAAGGGACACTGGTCAGAATTACAAAAAACGGTCTGGCTATTATGGTGGAAATTGGCTTCATCAGTAAGGGTTTAAGGCACGATGAGATGAGCCAGCAATTCATCGCGAGGGGGTATCCCCCAACCATATCTTCCACTACCTCTAACAGGACTGACAGGATGCATTAGAATATGGACAGGATGGCGTTTGTGAACACATATCACCCATATCAAACGCTCATACACAAAGTGATTAGAGAACATTGGCCAATTCTGGGATGGGCATATCCAACTGTTAAAGAATTCCAATATCCAATACTCCTTTGCCACAAGAGACCTAGCAATTTGAGAAATAAGCTCATCAGAGCTGACATTGGCAGCCTGAAACCATCATCACGACAACTAAACACTGGCCACACCATGCACGGGTAATTTCCCGTGCTTGGGCTGCAGGCAGTGCTCAAATATGATTAAGGAAACATCTTCACTCACCCCATGACGGAAAAGAGATTCTATATCAAAGTTTTTACATCTGTGAATGCACGTATGTCATTTATTTACTCAAGTGCCCGTGTGGTCTCGGGTACGTTGGACAGACTGTCCAGCATATCCGAGACCGCATCAGCAAACATAAGTCCACGATAAGATGTGGACATACCCTTTAGACGGTTCCTGCACATTTCATTCCCAAGGAGCATTCGGTAACACAATTGAGATTTCAGGTGATTGAGCATATCCCTGTAAACAGAGGGGAGGAGACAGGATACGACTTTTCAGGAGAGGGGAGCCTACTGGATTTACACACTTAGGACCCTGTAACCACAGGGTATGAAGAGAGAGTATGATATTACCTTCTAGAACTCTTTATTCATGATAGGTATATTGTGTTTTTTTCTCCTATAAAGGTACCGTATATACTCGTTTATAAGCCGACCCGTGTATAAGCCGACCCCCCTACTTTTGCCCCCAAAACCTGGGAAAACCTATTGACTCGTGTATAAGCCGAGGGTGGACCCCAGCACAGGTATACAGCCCCCAGCAGTGGGGTATACAGGCCCCCCCAGTGGTAGTATACAGCAGCCTCCCCAGTGGCATATACAGGCCCCAGCAGTATATACAGCAACCCCAGTGGTATACAGCAGCCTCCCCAGTGGTATATACAGACCCCACCAGTATATACAGCAGCCCCAGTGGTATATACAGACCCCACCAGTATATACAGCAGCCCCAGTGGTATATACAGACCCCACCAGTATATACAGCAGCCCCAGTGGTATACAGGCCCCAGCAGTATATACAGCAGCCTCCGAGGGTATACAGCAGCCCCCAGGGGTATACAGCAGCCCCCCAGAGGTAATACAGCTGCCCCCAGGGGTATACAGCAGCCCCCTGGGGTAATACAGCAGCCCCCAGGGGCATACAGCAGCCCCAGGGGTTATACAGCAGCCCCCAGGGGTTATACAGCAGCCCCCAGGGGGTTATACAGCAGCCCCCAGGGGGTTATACAGCAGCCCACAGGGGGTTATACAGCAGCCCCCAGGGGGGGGTACACAGCAGCCCCCAGGGGGGGTACACAGCAGCCCCCAGGTGGTTATACAGCAGCCCCCAGGGGGTATACAGCAGCCCCCAAATGCTGGCACTTCCCCCCTCCTCCTTGTAAGGGCCCACCCCCCCCGCTGCTTATCTTACCATCCCGGTCT
>JARQOC010004009.1:10000-12591 GCA_033576535.1 Allobates femoralis
GGGGGAGGGGTTTTCCCTTGGGGGTGTGCCCAACCCTTATGGGGTCTGTTGTTCCCTTTTGGGGGTTGTGTTTGTCTTGGTCCAGGGGGGTGTGTAGTGTGTTTTTTCCCGTGGTGTGTGTGCCCCGGGGGGGTGAGTGCATGTGTCCCTTACGGTTGTATGTGTGTGTGCCCCTGGGGGGGGGTGTTGTGTGTTGTGTGTCGTGTTGTGGTGTCTTTTTGGTGTGGTTTGTGTTTGGGGAGGTGATATCCAAAATTGGGGCTCCCCCTTAGCTGTTTCTCTTTGGTGATGTGGTGTGCATAATGTCCCCTGCATGGGGAATATTCCATGTCAGGGGCCCACCCCAGGATAAAGCTGGTATATGTGTTAGCCTTTGGGGCTGGTTAAACCCCTCTTTCAAACTGTAAAAGGGGAATGTCACTTTTTCTCCATTTGTAGTAGGGCCAAAAAAAGTTTTGGGAATTGGGAACACGCGGGGTTAAAATTTCGTCTCAAAAACATAGCCATGATGCTCCGGGGGTCCCGAGTTGGGGTTGCAAAATTTTGTGGGTGTAGCTGGCGCTGTGATTTTCCTCCAACATTTTCCTTTGACTTGTCCCCTTATGTAGAAGGAGCAAAATTTTTGGGGGAACCCGGGAAAGTGCGGGTTAACATTTGCCTCACAACATAGCCATGACGCTCTCGGGGTCCAGAAGTGACTTGCAAATATTGTGGGGTGTTTGCATGGTGTAGATGCCAATTCCGGGGTTTAAAATACTACATACATACCCACCGAGCTTATAATTAGACTAGCTGTAGTACCGGCACGCCCGGGTTAATAATATCTGATGTTAGCTTAACAAAATTTGATTTGATATGTATATATGACAGTAAGAAAATAGAAGCTGAGCTGGGGATTGATTGCTATAGGCAGCAATAAATCCAGCCAAAAGTAATTTCCTTCCGGCGGGCAGTATATGTACCTCACACATCACATAATAGACAGCTCATGTGACTGATTGCCTTAATTCCCAAATGGCAATGTGTTGCACATTGGTGGGGGTTTTAATCAGTGTTTTGTTTGGAAATTAAGTGGCTGGTTGGGGCGGTTGTGTGGGGTGATTTGTGGACTGTGTCTGTCTGTGTGGTGTGTTGCCCCCGGGGGTGTGTCATGTGTGTGTCCCTGTGGGGTGGTGCATGTGCCCCTATGGGGTGTGTAGCCCCTGTGGGGGGGGGTTTGTGTGGTGTGTGTTTTGTTGTGTGTGTCTTTTTGTGATGTGGGGTTTCCCCCTGTGGGGGTGAGTGATGTGTCCCTAGGGGGGATTGTGTGTGTCCCTGTGGGGGGTCTGTGGGGTGTGGTGTGTTTTAACTGTGTTTTGTTTCTCTTTTGGGTTTTTGTGTGTGTCCTGTGGGGTGAGTGAGTGTCCCTAAGGGTGTGTATGTGTGTTGCCCTGTGGGGGGGGTGTCTGTGTTGGGTGTGTGTGTCTCTGTGTTGGTGTGTCTCTTTGGGTGTGTGGCATTTTCCCCCCATAGGGGATATGTGGTGTGTGCCCCTGTGGGGGGGTCTATGGGGTGTGTGTGTCTGTGTTGGTGTGGGGTCCCGGTGGGGGAGTGCAGTTCGCTATAGGGTGTGTGTGTGTCCCCTGGGGGGTGTGGGTGTTCCTGTTTTGTGTGTGCTTTTGTGGTGTGTGTTTTTTTTGGGTCGGGGTTTAATTTTCAATTTTGGGGCTGCACCTTAGGGGTATCACTTGTTGTTCTCTTTGGTGCTTGGGTGTGTATAATGCCCCCGTGCTTTGGTGAATATCTCTGTTGGGGCCCACCTTGGCTATATGCTGGTATATGTGTAGTTTTTGGGCTATATTAAGCCCTCTCATTCACAACTGTCAATGGAAACATCACTTTTTCCCCCCATTATGTAGTGGGGGCAAAATTTTTTTTGGGTGTTTTGGAAATGCGGGGGGTTAAAATTTCGCCTCACAAAATACCCATGACGCTCTCGGGGGTTCGAGTGTGACTGTGCAAAATTTTGTGGCTGTTTGGACAGTGTAGTCCCAAATCCCGGATATACATCTAACAATTCGCTTTATATATTAGATTTCTCTTCCCAACTCATTCCTTATAGCAAAGGGAATAAGTCTCCAGTACTCTGCCAATGCAACTTTTGATGTATTTTTCAAAAGGCATTCAAAATGTCTTGGGGCGAATGTCTTCTCCAGGACCCTAGCCCATCTTGCTTTTTTAAAATATAAAACATTTCTCAGAGGTCTTTTATTCTTCCGGCGGCTCACAAAAATTTTCTAAGGAAATCTGCCTGGAATGTGTCATAAGGGTTTTAAAACACAGGGACATGCAATTCTTTTTAGAATGCATAATGAAACTGGGGCAATAGATAGGCGCAGACGTACATTTATATTAGAAGCAGTTTTTTCACTCATTTTATTTTACACATAAAATCTGTTCAGCAAACCAGCTGTATCAGTCAAGAAAGAAAATAAATACACTGATAATTTAAAAATTAAACAATTTAAAAAATATTTTATTGATTTCACTTTATAAATATATATTTTATAAACTTAAAAAATTAAAAAAAGTGCTTGGAGAAAAACTCACTA
>JARQOC010004010.1:0-12586 GCA_033576535.1 Allobates femoralis
ATGTCTATGCACAGGGATGAGCAGACTGAGAACAATCTCAGCTCTGCTACACACAGGACCCTGGAGCTGTGGCAGCCTGTACAGAGCAGACAGCCTGACTCCTTACTGTGCGAGTTTCCCAGCGATTACTTGCACAGTAAACGAGTCCAATGCAAGTCAATGCCAATCCTAGTTTTGTCAGAGTCTCTGACAAAACTAGGATTGCTTCAGGCTGAAGCTTCCGAGACACATCTGCGATTTGTAAATCACACACTACTCGCTATTACTCGCTTCCCCATTCATTAACATTGGACTCGCTAGACTCGCAATGAGTAGCGAGTCCCGGGCTTGGACTCGCTAGAGTCAAGCGATTCCGAGTAATTTAGGACTCGCCCATCACTACTTCTCACCCTTGAGCAATTCACTATGACTGGCAGCATGGTTCAGTGAGTCATGGCAAATATTAATAGACTAGCTTATTTGGGCGGCACGGTGGCTCAGTGTTTAGCACTGCAGCCTTGCAGCACTCAGGTCCTGGGTTCAAATCCCACCAAGAACAACATCTGCAAGGAGTTTGTATGTTCTCCCTGTGTTTGTGAGGGTTTTCTCCCACACCTCAAAGACATGTTGACAGGATGTTTATATTGAGAGCCCCAATGGGAACTGTGTTACAAATGTATATGAAGTTCTATAGAATTAATATTGCTATATATGTGAATAAATGTTATTATTAGAGTATGTTCATGTGAAAGTTCTCAATCTTCTTCTGTGCCTTCTAAAAATATGTCCGTCATCAGGATCCATGCTTCTTCTGACAACCCATCCATATAAACACCTGAAATCCAAATGCATTATGATTTGCAGCTATATGACAGCCTTAGCCACAGTCTAAAATGATGGGAAGATTTCAGTGGTCATAAGAATCACTGAATGCATAAATTATACACCACATGACAATCTTCAGTCTGGACCGCTATCACCCATCCAAGTCATCCATTATAATTGGATTGTGGTCTTCAGAAAGATTTTTTTATAGACCACTCATACAGTGTCAATGTATGTCTACATCTCTATAGAAGATATTATCTAATTGTACACCCCCACTACCTACTCAATGTATAAATGAATTGAGTTTCTTTCACCTTTTAGGCATTTTTCAGTTAAAATATTTTGTGTTAAGACCCCCGTTCATATTAGGTAACAGTCATCTGATCTTCGTTTTTGCAGAACTGCTAACTATATGATGTGTATTGGGGCCTCGCAACTCTCTACCGACAGATTATATTGAGTAAGAGAAGGATAGGGCAGTTGAAGTGTCAACCCTCTATTATTTTGTTTTCAGGTGTGGCAAATGCGGTTTGATGGATCCAGCACTTGTGGTGGGTAAATAAACCGCAGCTAGCAGTGTTTTTCTTTCCCGTGCCGCATGTGCCGGATCTGCTGGATCCGGCAAACCGCACTTGCTGCACCTGATCGCAAGCTCCATAGAGAATGAATGAGGCTTGCTGCAAGTATGCCGCAAGTGCGACCGTTAAATGGCAGGTGGGACAGATGTGGTAAATCTTCCAGATCTGCTGCAATTCAGCAAAAACGCTGATGTGAAAGGGGCCTAACAAACTGACAGTATTTCTCACTAGCTTCCTGAAACCAAACCCCCCAGATCTGACTATTTCTAGGGTGGCTGTGGGCTACTGTTCTGTACCCTGAGGGGCACAAAACCTTTAGGCCTCATCACACTGAGAATACAAGCCCCCAGCTGGCTGGTTTTACCTTGGCTGGAAATCAAAAATAGGATGGGGCCCAAGCATTTAGTTTTAAATTATTTATTTAAATAATTAAAAAAAAAAAAAAAATAATGGGCTCCACTGTATTTCTGATTGTCACCTAAGATAAAAACAGACAGCTGGGGGTGGCAGCCCAAAGCTGGCTGCTTTATCTGCACTGAGAATCAGAAATTCGGGGGTCCCCTATGCAATTTTTAAAACTTTATGTATATATTTATTTTTACACACCTATGACAGAAGATTCATTGTCAATGTACTAATGTGTATGACGACCAATCACAGAAGGCGGAACAATGTGTGGGGGTGCAGCAGCCAAACACAGACACTGTCACAGAGAGGGGGCATATATGATTGGCTGTTGGAGTCAAAGTAGAGTAAATAAACATGAGCTTAACGAGCGAACCAGGTAGCATGTGTGACCACAAAAGCAGAGACTGGCAAGTATAATGCTTTTGATTTAGACCCCATTTTGCCTCCTTTTGGAGCCCGCCCAGCCTTTACTGCCACTATTTTTAACTATAAAGTTTGGGTACATAGTCTTATATGAGGTTTGGGGTTCAGGCTCAAGTTTGGGTCAAGTGTGGTCTCGAACTCAGATTTCAAAAAAAGTCTTGCTGTATCGACCAAACCCGAACATCTGCAGGTTCACCCATCTCTACATAGCACACAACATTCTATGCACACATTTAAAAATACTATAAGAGACACATATATATTTACATAATAACAGTGATGTCTTTAGTGGGGCAATGACTTCAAGGTGGGTACTGGACTTCCCCCTACAAACCATTAAAGGGAGCCTGTCACCTGGATCTAAGCCCCTACACTATCACTAGCTGTCCCTACACCTTCCTAGCTTCTCCCTATCTATCCCTATCTGAGCTAAAAGGGCCCTATAAAACATCTGAAAAATAACTTATAACTTACAGAAGTCCCTGAGGCTGGGGACTGTAAAGGCGGCACCAGATGTGACGCCGCGGCCTGTGCATACTACATGTACGGAGGACTGAAGATTCCAAATAGAGGGGCAGCGAGGAATAAAGAATAATGCCACCCAGCGGGGTGTGCAATTGCACCATCGAGGAGGGGCAGAATGGAGCCTGGGGCTGCCTTTCCAGTCCCCAGCCTCAGGGACTTCTGTAAGTTATAAGTTATTTTTCAGATGTTTTATAGGGCCCCTTTAGCTCAGATAGGGATAGATAGGGAGAAGCTAGGACGGTGTAGGGACAGCTAGTAATAGTGTAGGGCCTTAATTGTAGGTGACAGGTTCCCTTTAAGTATGTCATGCCTTGGGGTTCTGGCCTTTTGCGTTCTGCCCTATGAAAGATTTTTGGTTGATAAAATAGTGTTGCTGACTCAGACCATCAAAAGTCAAATTCCGAGCCTGTGTGATTATTTCAATTTGAACAGTTGTGAAATTGATTATAAGGGATGGGTGAATGTTCTTCCCAGCAGTCTATGCTATCTACCGTATATTATTAAAGATGAGCCAATATACAGAATTAGATAAACAGAAAAGCACATGCCAATAAGTAGAGTCCATCTACACAGAAATAAATAACAGTTCAAGTTATCCCTGTGCAACAATATGGGTTTTGTGAATGAGGCCTCGGATATAGGGTGCGTTCACACTAGCATTTGGTATCTTATGTGAAATGCTAATGATGGTGACCAGAAAAATGGCCAAAAAAAAAATGCCCACAGGGCTAGGTGTTAGGTTTAGGTATTAGGGTTAGGTGTTAGTGTTAGGGTTTTGGGTATTTTTGCCTGTGGGCATTTTTTCTTGAGGGCATTTTTCAGGGAATGGCTAATAAAATTCGGCTCAGGTTTTGCGTTATCATACTCTTACCTGATCCTGCGATGGGATCACAGCTGCAGAGAGGAGGGAGAAATTAATCTCTCCATCTCCTCCAAGGCCAATCTCTGCACTCGGATGACATCTGTGCAGTGCGATGTTTTACTTGCACCCATAGAGTAGTATGGGTGCGAGTGAGTTGATATATCCTGTAACAATACAAAATGACCAGAAGACAAGTGAATTTGGATTAAGGCTACGTTCACACGTGGCATAATTCCCGTGTATTTTTGTAGTGACGCTTTTTTGCGTGCGCTTTGCACAAAAAAGCACGACTGCATTCAGACGCCGTGCTTTTCCTGAGCCCATCTTATAATGTGGCCTATGGGAAAAGTGCACCGAAAAAGGAGCAAAGAATTGACACGGTCATTGTTTTTGCGGATGTGCTTTGCAGTGAAAGCGCGTCTGCAAAAAGACGCTAGAATACGCAGCGTGGGGACGCATTTCAGCCAACGCCATAGGTTTTGCTGGAATGTGTTTCCAGCATTGCGTTTCACTGCATTTATGTGAGCTATCAAAAGAGCTGTGTAAATGCAGGAATATGCGGGAATTATACAACGTGTGAACGTAGCCTAAAAATGGCAAAGGTGCTTTATTAAGAGTTACTTAAATATGTATTAATGACCATATAAGTAAATAACCAGAAATAATTTTAATAAGCATCACTCAATAAATCCAAATTGCCGGGCCATTTTATTATTTAAAAAACTTCAATTAAGAATCAATCCGCTTGGTAAATTACTAAGCGATTATGTCAGAAACAAGCACCTTGACAAAAACAAAACAATAATAATGTTCCATTAGAGAAGGCGGTGGGAGTTTGAAACATTTTCCATAGCTGGAGCCCTTGATAGGACCACTGTATATGTTTCCTGCTTTGTTTGCGCACTTTTCCTAGGGTCTATTGAAAATCTAGGCAATTTGGGGGCGCAGATCTGACCAGAACTGAATCGACCCTGTTCTGTAAATCAATCTGACTAACATATAATTAGCATAAGCCAAACCAATTAACCCTTTTTTCGATTAATCAATGAGAAAAAACACTACAGCCCTAAAAACCTTAGCAATAATAGGGCCTGTGTCCCTATGACACCTCACACAAATGCTATACAGGTTTTCCAATCGCAGCATGCTGTGATTTCTTGGTCATGCTGATTCAGCGTAAGAAAAAAAATCCCTGATCATATTTGACCAGTCTACTAGAGACATGGCTTCAAGTTCTCGCTTCAGCCACTTGATTCCAGTCATCAGTCAATTGATGTTTTTGTAAAAATCAGCATTCACCATACAGTGAGCATGCAGATATCACTCCCACTGCACAAGCGACTCACAGTGTTTCCTCAGCATCTATATGTGTGCAGTCCAGGCTGTCAGGCAATGTGCAGGCTTTGATTACAGTATACTCACTGCTGGGGCTCGTTCAAATGACCGTAAGTTCAGTCCAAGTGCTGTCTGTCAAAAAATTAAATGTCTATCAGATCAATGTTATTCGATGAGGCAGTACACTCTGCTAGAGTTAAAATTAGTGGCATTGACGATTTGCCTCCAAGAAGTGGATGTCTCTTCGCTATTAAAGTTATGAATAAAATCAGACCACACTTGGGTGACATCCAAGGGCGGTCCAATTTTTATGGGCTGACATAACGGAGAAGATGATGGAGAAACATTTTATTTTACTTACCATCCGAGAAAAATAGCATATACTCTGATCAAACTTGAATCATAGTCTGATCAGATTCTGATAAGCACAATAGGACTGTTTTTCTCATATGAGATAGGGGCAAGAAAAATGAAAAAAAAAGCATACACAGAATGGGAGGTATGGGTTAAGCAACAACACGTGTGAAAAGACGGGTATAACAGAGATCACAGACTTAACATGAGTCAACAGTGTGATGCAGCAGCATAAAAGGCAAACACAATTCTGGGAAGTATTAACACAAGCATACAATCTAGAAACCATGAAATCATTATCCCCCTCTACTTCTCCTTGGTCAGACTTCATATGGAATACTGTGCCTAGTTCTGGGCAACACATCTAAAAAAGACATCGACAAACTCGAGCAACCAGAATGGTGACCAATCTGCAAACCAAGTCCTATGAGAAAAGGTTAAAGGATTTGGAATTGTTTAGCTTGCAAAAAAGAAGACTGAGATGAGACAACATAGCTGTCTATAAATATCTCAAGGGCTGTCACACTGTAGAGGGACCGGATTAATTCTCATTTGCTCAAGGAAAGTGTCACGGTCTCCACACTAAAAAATGAGGGAACAAAAGCACAAAATAAGGTCTTTTCCTTTTCTATTCTTTTATTGGTCTCCACACTGTCCTTTTCTGCTATGTTACTACTGTGTGGAGGCTGTCAGTCTGTTTTGGATTTTTTGGGTCTGTGCTGCAATCATCTGGGTTCACTTCCCTTGATTAGTCATCCACTTAAGCATGCTAGCTCCTCCACCCAGTGTCAATTGTACACTTGCTGCTGCCTGTGTCAGACTGATCTCTCTGTGCTCTGTGCCTGACCCAGCCTGACTTTAGTACCTTACCTGGATTTTGACCCTTTGCCTGTGACCTGACTATTCTTTTGTCTGCTCCCTGTAAATTATCTTGTCTTCTGGTTTTCTTGACCCTGGCTTGTGCAGTGGGGATCGCTGGACTTCCTTTTACTTATCCTGTAAGTAGTACAATAATAATAATTGTCTATCGGTAATTATAGTCTTATCTCTCCACTTCTGGGTCTGTTATTACTGTAGTAACTCACATCACAGAAAGACTATAAGCAATGGGATGAAACTGAATAGGAAGAGACACAGATTAGATATTAGTAAAAAACATTTTGACAATGAGGGTGATCAACGAATTGAACAGGTTCCCATGAGAGGTAGTCAATTCCCCTTGAATGGAATTCTTCAGAGGCTGGACAGACATCTGTCTGGGATGATTTAGTGAATTCCTCTCTGAGCAGGAGGTTGCACCAGATGACCCAGAAGGTCTGTTATAACTCTAGTATTCTATGATTCTATAAACCCAGCCTTTCAGCTACCTGCACCACCCCAATGACTGGAAGCAGATGGATGCAAAGAAAATATAATTTCATTTTCTCCCTGTAGCTGTGCTTCCAGTAAACCAGCCAGACTCTATATACTTGCAGATTACCACTATTTTAGTAGGTAAATAGTGTTTTGTAAGTGACAGGTTCCATTTAATTCCTTTACCATTTCTCTTCAGTTTGCTGTGAGGTCTGTTTTAATGTAAGCTTCTAAATACAGGAAACTACAAAAGGCAGGCTTGATTAATATCGTATATACTCGTGTATAAGCCGACCAGTGTATAAGCCGACCCCCCTACTTTTGCCCCCAAAACCTGGGAAAACCTATTGACTCATGTATAAGCCGAGGGTGGACCCCAGCACAGGTATACAGGCCCTTCAGTGGTATACAGGCCTCCCCAGTGGTAGTATACAGCAGCCTCCCCAGTGGTAGTATACAGCAGCCTCCCCAGTGGTAGTATACAGCAGCCTCCCCAGTGGTAGTATACAGGCCCCAGCAGTATATACAGCAGCCCCAGTAGTATACAGCAGCCTCCCCAGTGGTATATACAGGCACCAGCAGTATATACAGCAGCCTCCCCAGTGGTATATACAGGCCCCAGCAGTATATACAGCAGCCCCAGTGGTATACAGGCCCCAGTGGTGTATACAGGCCCCAGTGGTGTATACAGGGCCCCAGTGGTGTATACAGGGCCCCAGTGGTGTATACAGGGCCCCCCCTTGCTGCCAGCCACCTGTAAAGGAATAGATCATTATACTTATCCCCGTCCTGTCGCCGCCGCTCTCTGACACCGCACGCTCCTCCGGCTTCTTCCTGCTTCCTCCTCCGGCACATAGACAATGACGTCATTGCCTGCGCCCGCCGGTCACAGCAGGAAGAAGCCGGAGGAAGCCGGAGGAGCGCGCGGTGTCAGAGAGCGGCGGCGGCGACAGGACAGGGATAAGTATAATGATCTATTCCTTTACAGGTGGCTGGCAGCAAAGGGGGGGGCCTGTATACACCACTGATGGGGGTGGGCTGTATACCGAGTATATGACTCGTGTATAAGCCGAGGGGGGGACTTTTCAGCACATTTTTTGTGCTGAAAAACTCGGCTTATACACGAGTATATATGGTACTTATAACTTTAAAAAGAAAAAAAAACCTTTCTCCTTTATTTCTTTGGAGATCTAAATGTACAAGTACGGTAATAATTTCTATTTCTTAGTATTTTGCCATCAAGATTTAGCATATAATGGTCGCTGATGAAGAGTACTGCAGTATGTTCTGCGTTCTATGTATCAGTGTCAGTACGGTATTGAGTCACCGCCATTAAATCATTGTGATATTCCAATCTTTCTTATGATTTCCTGGAAGAATACTTAAGATTTATTCTTTCTTTTTATGTCAAATTGTGACTTATCCTTGCAAATTCTTTTTTTTAATTGTGGCTTTAAAATTTCCTCTGTAAAACGTCTCCTTGAACTGTCCCCATAGTTGCATTTTCTATGATTGGATAATTACGATGACAGAGAATGGATGTTCTTTATACTAAATTTTTGTAAATGGGACTGTCAAAAAAAAAAATACAAAGGCAGAAAGTGTCTCACTTAAAAAATCAAGCAATCGTCGTCTGAGAACTTTATTATACACTCCCTGACAGAAGTTATGTCGCTTATCCATGTTATGGAAATAAAAGCTTATAACCGGACGTTAAATTCATCCATTGGTTGTATAAATTACTCTTTTAAAAGCTGAAACCCTCCCAAATGTGGTTCAGGTTAAGAAAATAAATTGGCATTAATCCAGCAGAGCTCCAACAGGCCTGGTCACCTCAAGGCGTTAGTCGCAGGGTGGATTTTTGGCATGTTGTCAGAGCTCAAGTTGCAGTTCAAGAGAAGGCCTGGGGTGCCGGGTTTCTTTTTATACACACCCACTAATTAAACGATCATTTACTGAGCACAGGTGAGGATGTAAACTAGGATTGGGTGCATTATATGACCAGGCGACAAAACTTCAGTCTTGCCAAAATCTGACCGTTCTGTGTTCATTAAATGATCAATATTTCAGCATTGATGCCAATTTAATTTTCTTAACCTAAACCAAATTTAGGAGGGTTTCAGCTTTCAAAAGAGTCATTTATAAAACCAACTAGTAAAAAGGCCCGATGCAATTGCATCGGGAGCAGGGTGAAATAAATTGTGTGTATACAGGCGGTTCAATGGGTAGCAGAGTATACAGGCGGCTCTGTGGGTAGCAGAGTATACAGGCGGCTCTGTGGGTAGCAGAGTATACAGGCGGCTCTGTGGGTAGCAGAGTATCGAGGCGGCTCTGTGGGTAGCAGAGTATAGAGGCGGCTGTGTGGGTAGCAGAGTATAGAGGCGGCTGTGTGGGTAGCAGAGTATAGAGGCGGCAGTGTGGGTAGCAGAGTATAGAGGCGGCTCTGTGCGTAGCAGAGTATAGAGGCGGCTCTGTGCGTAGCAGAGTATACAGGCGGCTCTGTGGGTAGCAGAGTATACAGGCGGCTCTGTGGGTAGCAGAGTATACAGGCGGCTCTGTGGGTAGCAGAGTAGACAGGCGGCTCTGTGGGTAGCAGAGTAGACAGGCGGCTCTGTGGGTAGCAGAGTATACAGGCGGCTCTGTGGGTAGCAGAGTATAGAAAGGGCTCTGTGGGTAGCAGAGTATACAGGCATCTGTGGTGGTGGCAGAGTATACAGGCGGCTGTGGTGGTGGCAGAGTATACAGGCGGCTGTGGTGGTGGCAGAGTGTACAGGTGTCTGTGGTGGTGGCAGAGTGTACAGGCGGCTGTGGTGGTGGCAGAGTGTACAGGCGTGTGTGGTGGTGGCAGAGTGTACAGGCGTGTGTGGTGGTGGCAGAGTATACAGGCGTCGGTGGTGATGGCAGAGTATACAGGCGTCGGTGGTGGTGGCAGAGTATACAGGCGTCGGTGGTGGTGGCAGAGTATACAGGCGTCGGTGGTGGCGGCAGAGTATACAGGCGTCGGTGGTGGCGGCAGAGTATACAGGCGTCGGTGGTGGGGGCAGAGTATACAGGCGTCGGTGGTGGCGGCAGTGTATACAGGCGTCGGTGGTGGCGGCAGAGTATACAGGCGTCGGTGGTGGCGGCAGAGTATACAGGCGTCTGTGGTGGCGGCAGAGTATACAGGCGTCGGTGGTGGTGGCAGAGTATACAGGCATATGTGGTGGTGGCGGCAGAGTATACAGGCGTGTGTGGTGGTGGCATAGTATACAGGCGTGTGTGGTGGTGGCGGCAGAGTATACAGGCGTGTGTGGTGGTGGCGGCAGAGTATACAGGCATGTGTGGTGGTGGCAGAGTATACAGGCGTGTGTGGTGGTGGCAGAGTATACAGGCGTCTGTGGTGGTGGCAGAGTATACAGGCGTCTGTGGTGGTGGCAGAGTATACAGGCGTCTGTGGTGGTGGCGGCAGAGTATACAGGCGTGTGTGGTGGTGGCGGGAGAGTATACAGGCGTCTGTGGTGGTGGCAGAGTATACAGGCGTCTGTGGTGGTGGCGGCAGAGTATACAGGCGTCTGTGGTGGTGGTGGCAGAGTATACAGGCGTGTGTGGTGGTGGCGGCAGAGTATACAGGCATGTGTGGTGGGGGCAGAGTATACATGCGTGTGTGGTGGGGGCAGAGTATACAGGCGTGTGTGGTGGTGGTGGCAGAGTATACAGGTGTCTGTGGTGGTGGCAGAGTATACAGGCGTGTGTGGCGGCGCTCCAGCAAGGCAGGGGTTAAAAAAAATAAAAAAATATTATGCTCACCTGACCCCGAGCCCCCGCCGTCTCCCGGCGTCTTCCTCCAGGCTCCCGGTGCCTGCAGAGCTCTTCTACAGCAGTTCAGGACCTGCGGTGATGTCAGAGTCACGTGACCCGCGGTTACCATGGAGTAAGGTGGTGTCACGTGACTCTGACATCACCGCAGGTCCTGTACTGGTGTAGAAGAGCTCTGCAGGCACCGGGAGCCTGCGGGAGCCACCGGGAGGCTGGAGGAAGACGGCGGGAGACGGCAGGGGCTCGGGGAGAGGTGTTTTTTTTTTTTTTTTTTTTACAGTGGTGCGGCTGGGGCTCGCGATGACGCTGCGCGTCATCGCTCGCAGTGCCACAAAGCATCTTGGGATTGGGCTACAGTGCCCGAATCCCAAGACTGGCGATTATATAAGTAGAGATATATATATATATATATACAGGACAGGGGGTTATGGCACTCTGCAGTATATATATATATATATATATATACACAGGACAGGGGTTATGGCGCTCTGCAGTATATATATATATATATATATATATATATATATATATATATACAGGACAGGGGTTATGGCACTCTGCAGTATATATATATATATATATATATATATATATACAGGACAGGGGTTATGGCACTCTGCAGTATGTATATATATATATATATATATATATATACAGGACAGGGGTTATGGCACTCTGCAGTATATATTTTTATATATACAGGACACGGGTTATGGCACTCTGCAGTATATATATATATATATATATATATATATATATACAGGACAGGGGTTATGGCACTCTGCAGTATATATATATATATATATATATATATATATATATATACAGGACAGGGGTTATGGCACTCTGCAGTATATATATATACAGGACAGGGGTTATGGCACTCTGCAGTGTGTATATATATATATATATATATATATATACAGGACAGGGGTTGTGGCAGGTGATTGGATGTGCCGTCCTCTTGCCTCTGTGGGCCGGGAGCGGCGGGGAGCTGGTGTGTGTTAGAGGGGATGAGGAGCGGTCACTGAGGCTGGTGAGCACAGTCTGGGGGCAGGGTGTACCTGGGAGGATTGTGTACCGGACGCTGTATGGCCGCTCCGGGGAGCCGTCCCTGCTGGCGGTGGTGTGTGCTGGAGTTGAGAGCCGAGCAGTGTGTGCAGATCCCGGGAAGCGGGAGCAGGTGAGCGGGGGAGCGGGAGCTTGTGGCGGGCTGGTGAGCACAGTCTGGGGGCAGGGTGTACCTGGGAGGATCGTGTACCGGGCGCTGTATGGCCGCTCCGGGGAGCGGCGAGAGGAAGACGTGACTGGCTGCCGGGGCGTGTCAGTATTTGCAGCCTGACACGCCCCTCTCACTCCCATTGGCGGGCGGCGGCAACAGGAGGATGTGAGTGGCTGCCTTCACCCGCCCACAGCCCACAGCCCCTGCACCGCAAGTCGGACAGCACCGAGGCGTCAGCGGTGAGAGGGGCGAGGGGTGAGGGGCGGAAAGCACCGTCGGCATCCGGGCAGCGTTGGCCTTGCGGGGCCGACGGTTGCCAGGATGGCGGCGGTGTGAGGTAGTGCGGCGCACTGCGAGCGATGACGCGTAATGCGGCAGCGGCTCGCGCAAAGGAGTCTGGGATTCGGCTACAGTGCCCGAATTCCAAACTCCCGATTATATAAGTAGATGAATGAATTTAACGTCAGGTTATAAGCTGTTATTTACATAACATGGATAAGCGACATAACTTATGTCAGGGAGTGTATATTGATCAAGTTGAGAATATAATGGACCTAAGACATGGCTGAGCCTATAAACCCAGATATACAATTACACTGCTCTTACTTATTAGGGAACTAGCTGTACATTATTATTTACTAGATGGGTGCATGATGCTACTGGATAGGGAGGTCAGCGGCCATCTCTCCCCCCGTGTGATCTCCTCTGCTCTGTTCTCTTCTCTGTGCTCTCTCCTTTGACCTGTCTCCCCCATCTGCTCTCTCTCCTTCCTGTGCTGTCTTCTCCCATCGTGTGCTCTCTCCTTGGAGTTGTCACCACATGTGCACTCTCTTTCTCCCCCTGTGCACTTGCCCTCCCCTGTGCACTTTCTCTCCTCAGTGCACTTTGTCTCTTCCCCATGAGCTGGCCCTCCCCCATGTGTGC